>PVKZ01002363.1:0-234180 GCA_004027375.1 Macroglossus sobrinus
TTAGATATGAAGGAGAAATTAAGATCATTCCAGACATACAAAAATTGAGGGAATTCTCCACTATGAGGCCTGCACCACAGAAAATACTGAAAGGGATCAGTTCATCTAAAAGAAAATAACAAATAAAAAATATGTAATTAGAAGTGCAACTCTTACTAAGAACAGGGCATTATAAGCTTAAATAATAAGAATAGAATTGTTATAGCAAGATAGTAATGAATGTTCAACATACATAGGAACAAATTGAGATAATAATGACAGAAAAGGGGAGGATTCAAAGATCCATATTCACAAGGGGAAAAGAGATAAGGTACACATATTTCATAAAGATATATATCTCCTCTTCATATTTCATGAAGGTAACCACACACCAAAGATTCAGTACTGAACTATATAACATAAAACAAGAAGAACCAGAAGCAAAACCCAAGAAGCCAACCAAAATAAAAAAAAAACAGAAACACAAGGACAAGGAAGCAATGGAAACACTGAGCTACCAGAAAACAAAAGATAAAATGACTATAAGAAGATCTCATATTTCAATAATCACCTTAAATGTAAATGGACTGAATTCACCAATAAAAAGGCATGGAGTTGCAGAATGGATCAAAGAACAAAACCCAACCATAAGCTGCCTCCAGGAGATACATTTCAGCTACAAAGACAAATATAGACTCAAAGTGAAAGAGTGGAAAATGATATTTCAAGTAAATGGTATCAGAAAAAAGTGAGACTAACAGTACTAACATTGGATGAAACAGACTTCAAAATAAAAAAAGTTAAAGAAAGATACTGAGGATACTTCATAATGATAAATGAAATCATGCACCAAAAAGACATCAAAATTATTAATATCTATGCTCCCAATCAGGGAGCCTCGAAATATATCAAGCACTTACTAACAGAACTAAAGGGAGAAACAGACCAAAACACTATTGTACTAGGAGATATAAGTACCTCACTGTCAGATATGAACAGATCATCTAAACAGAAAATCAATAAGGAAATAACATCCTGAAATGACACATTAGACCAGCCAGACATAATTGACATTCACAGACTCTTCCATCCCAGAACAGCTGCTATAAGCTGTTCTAACATTCTTCTCTAGTGCACATGGAACATTCAAAAAATTGACAACATACTGGGACACAAAAAAAGCCTCAACAAGTATAAGAAGGTTGAAATAAAACCAATCATATTCTCTGATCCTAATGCTTTAAAACTAAAAATTAACTGCAAAAAGAAAGCATGCTACTGAAGAATAACTGGGTCACAGAAGAAATAAAAACAGAGGTAAAGAGATATATAAAAACAAATGATAATGATAGTAAAACATATCAAAACTTTTGAGACATGGCAAAAGTAGTCATAAGAGGAAAGTTCCCATCATTACAGGCCTATGACCAAAAAACAAGAAAGTGCCCAAATAACCTAATGTTTCATCTGAAAAAGCTAGAAAAAGAAGAACAAATGAAGCCTAAAGTAAGCAGAGGAGAAGAAATCGTCAAAATTAAAGCAGAAATAAATAAAATTGAAAATAATAAATAATAGAAAAAATGAATATGACAAGTAGCTGATTCTTTGAGAAGGTTAAACAAATTGACAAACCCCTGTTGCAGTTTGGAAGAAGAGTTGGAGTCTGGAAATGAATAACTTACATGGATAAAGGAAAGGAGGATGGACATGCTAGGCACCCAACCCCATCTTTATGGCTTTTTTTTTTTAAGTTTTACAACAATGCTGGCTTTGTACTCTGATAATAATTAATCTCAGGTTAGTAGATACAAGCTATAGCCAACTCCCAGATTCAGCCTCAAAGCCACCTCCATGTTCTAAGCTACTTCCTCTCAAGTATTATTTTCTAGTCCCTAGAGCAAGAAGTCTTAGAATCAATCAGACATATGTGCCCTCCCTGCAATGTGTCTTTGTGTGCAAGTCCACATTTGCTTCTATTGTTCTTGTTGCTCCAAGCACCAGACATCTTGCCAGAAACATTCTGTACCACAGGCCTCTCTTACACCATCTCCTGGCTAGACTCACTAAAGAAAAAAGAGAAAGGACACGTATAAAACATAATCAGGAATTAAAAAAAGGAAATTATGACATCACAGAAATATAAGGGATCATACAAGAATACTATGATAAAGTATATAACACCAAATTTAATAACCTAGAAGAAATGAACCAATACTTAGAAAAATACAATATTTCTAGACTGAATCAAGAAGATCTGGAAAATCTAAATAGACCAAGCAGCAGTATGGAAATTGAAACAATCATCAAAAACCTACCAAAAAGTAAAAGTCCAGGACCAGATAGCTTCACCAGTGAATTCTACCATTTAAAGAAGATTTAATACTTATTATCCTCAAACTCTTCCAAGAAATCTAAGAGGAGGCAAGACTTTCCTACTCATTTTATGGAACCAATATTACTCGATTCCAAAACCTGGTAAAGATAATACAAAAAAAGAAAACTAAAGAACAATATCTTTCATGAACACAGATGCAAAAATCCTAAAAAAGATACTAGCGAACTGAATACAGAAACATATTCAAAAGATTATATGCTACCATCAAGTGGGCTTCATCCCAGGGGCATAGGATGGCTCCACATATGCAAATTGATTAATGTGATACACCACATAAACAAATTAAAAAATAAGAATCATATGATCATATCAATAGGTACAGAAAAAGCCTTCAACAAGATACATTATCCATTTATGATCAAAACACTTAACAAAATCAGTATAGAAGGAAAGTACCTTAACATAATAAAGGCCATCGATGACAAACCCTCAATTAACATTATACTTAATGGTAAAAAACTATAAGATCAGGAACAAGACAAGGCTGTCCACTATCGCCACTGATATCCAATACAACATCGGAGGTTCTAGCGAGTACAATCAGACAAAGAAAAATATAAAAGGCATCCAAATAGAAAATGAAGAAGTCAAACTGTCACTCTTTGCAGATCACATGATTCTCTATATAGAAAACTCTAAAGACTCCACAAGAACACTACTAGAAACAATAAGCAAATATAGCAAAGTTTCTGGATACAAAATCAATCTCGAAAAATTTCTTCTTTGCAATTGCAACAAAAAGAATAAAATACCTAGGAATATAATTAATGAAACATGTAAAGGACCTATATAATAAAAACTACAAGACCTATTAAAAGAAATTGAAGATGATACAAAAAATGAAAAAATATTTCATGTTCTTGAGTTGGAAGAATCAACATAGTTAAAATGATCTTATTGCCTAAAGCATTATACAGATTTAATGCAATCCCCATTAAAATCCCATCGGTATTTTTTTTTAAAAAATAGAACAAAAAAATCATCAGATTTGTATGGAAGCACAAAAGAGTTCGAATTGCCAAAACCATCCTGAGAAAAAAGAATGAGTCTGGAGGCATCACTCTGCCTGACTTCAAATTATACTATAAAGCGACAGTAACCAAAAAAGCATGATATTGTCAGAGAAATAGACACACAGACCAGCAGAACAGAATTGAGAGTCCAGAAGTAATACCATATTTATATGGGCAAATAATTTTTGACAAAAAAGTTAAAAACATACAGTGGAGAAAGGAAAGCCTCTTCAATAAATGGTGCTGGGAAAATTGGAAGGCCACTTGCAAAAGAAGGAAACTACCCTGTTGTCTATCACCACACACCAAAATTAACTCAAAATGGATTAAGGACCTGAATGTAAGACTGGAATCAATAAAATGTGTAGAAGAAAACACAGGAATGAAACTGAAGGTCCATGGACTTAAAGAGGATTTTATGAATTTGACCTCAAAGGCAAGGGAAGTAAAAGCACAAATAATTGAATTAGACTACATCAAACTAAAAAGCTTCTGCTCAGCAAAAGAAACAGTCAACAAGGTAAAGAGACAACCATATGAATGGAAAAATATATTTGCAAGCAATGCCTCCGATAAGGGCCTAATATCCAAAATATACACAAAAACCTCATACAACTCAATAATGACACACACACACACACAAAAACACAAATGATCCATTCAAAAAATGTGTAGAGGACAACAGATACTTTTTCCTAGAGAACATACAAATGGCCAACAAATATTTGAAGAGATACTCAACATCACTAGCTATTAAGAAAATGCAAATCAGAAACACAATGAGATACCGTCTCACACCAGTTAGAATAGCTATAATCAACAGAACAAGTAATGACAAATGTTGGAGAGGATGTGGAGAAAAAAAAAAACTCTCATACACTGCTGGTGGGACTGTAAATTGGAACAGCCACTATGGAAAACTGTATGGAGGTTTCTCAAAACACTAAGAATTGAAATATGCTCTATTGGGTGTTTACCCCAAAGACTTGAAAAACCATATCCAAAAAGGTATTTGTGCACTAATGTTCATAGCATCACTGTTCACAGTGGCCAGGACATGGAATCAACTGACGTGTCCTATTTTAGATGATTGGCTAAAGAAGCTGTGGTACATATATACAATGGAATAATACTCAGCCATAAGAAGAGATGAAATGCTACCATTTGCAAAACCATGGATGGACCTCAAGATAATCATGCTAAGAGAAATAAGGCAGACTGAAACAGATGAAAATCACATGATATCTTTTATATGTGGGAAATAAACCTAAAAGCACCAAATGAACAGGAGAAACAGAGACTCGTGTACATGAACAATGAACTAGTGGTTAACAAAGGGTGGGGGTGCAAGAGGAGCGAAGAGGTAGACAGGGCAAAGAGGGTCAAAAATAGGGGAGTGGGGAGATGGTGAAGTGGGTAAAAGGTATCAAGTATAAGATAGCTGAAGGAAACTGGACTTTGGGTGATAATCACACAATGAAATATATAGATTTCAAATTATAATATATACCTTAAAATTATATAATTGTATTAACCAATAAACTTAATTTAAAGAAAGAATGAAAAGGATATTTTTCTAGAAAATATCAATGGCCAATATTTACTTTGAAAGTATTAAATTTATTTATTTATTTATTTATGTATCTAGTGCCATTTATTTATTTATTTTATATTTTATTAAACTTGTTGGGGTGACACTGCTTAATTAAATTACATAGGTTTCAAGCATACACTTCAATAATACATTATACATATATTGCATTGTGTGTTCACCACCCAAAGTTAAATGACCTTCTGTTACCAGATTTTAAATCTCTTTTTTAAGTGGAGAAATTACTAGTGTAGAGATTAGAAAGATGATCAGTGCTTTTTTATCAATAAAACACTACAAGATGTATTCATAAGTGAGTTTTATCTCATCTTTTAAAAATAATTTATTGAAATGTTAATTATATTATTGAAGATCATAGAAAATGATAAATAATTCTGTAATACAATTCATATTGTTACAATAGCTTTATTACTAAATGTTAATGAATATAAAATACAAATACAACTACAGACCAATTTCATTTATCTGTATAAATATAAACTTTTAAAAGTAAATAGCAGATAAATTCGGCAATATAGCAAAAGAAAAAACTTACTATGAATAAATAAGATTTATTTAGGAACACAGGGATGATTCAATATGAGATAGTAGGTAGCTGTTGATCAGCAAAATATATTTTTAAAATTTCAGGGTAGACTTTTTTGTTCTTAGAAATTTGGTTTTGTAAATCAAAAGTTCATTGGCTTTCAGACTATTTTCTTTACTGTTACTTTAGAAATCTACCTTAAAATCATTTCTGAGCAATGACTTATTATTTTTGACTCTCTGCACTCTCCCCTAGTGTAATGAATGTCACTAGCTTCATATGTGAAGAAAAGAAAAAAAATGTAGGAAACAAAAGTCACAGCTAAAATCGCCAAATTCTTTCCAAGTCCACAGTCATTTCTGGAGAGGTTATTTAGTCCACCTACCTCTTGATTCTCTAGTCAGATGGTAAAAACATACAACTTGGTAGCTAAAAATCTTATAACTCTGGAGAAGTTCTTCTCAAGAAGTTTATAACTCAAATTATATGTGGAATAAGTTTAACATTGAATAAGATTTTTGTATAATATGCATAAACTCAAATAATTAACAACTGTACATAAAGATTTGTATTTTCTTCTCTAAAAATGTATCTAACCTTTTAAATATAGTCATTATAAATACATTATTTGTGTATATCCCTTCTGAGTTCTTACAATAATTATATCAATGCTATTGAGTTTTTAAAGGTACATTTATACAAAATATGATATGAAAGCCAAGATGAAAGTATAAGATTGTATGAACATATTTAGTGTTAATACTTCCATTGTGATAACTTATGGTAGCCCCCTCTTTACTCATACAATAATATAACTGAAAGCAAACAATTTTAAGCCATTAATAGCCTTTATACTACAAACATTCTAAATTTTTTAGATATAACAAACTACTTTTTTAAAGTACACTCATTTATTTCTATTTTTAATCAAATTTTTTTCCTGAAAAATTGTGGGCCAAGGCAAATACATATACAAAGACCTGGTCAAAAACAAGCAATAAATAGCATCAATTAAATGACCCAACTTCCTCAATGGATTAGCCAGGCCACACATGGAGAAAAATCAATAAAATATTGGACTAAAAAAGGAAGCTTCGGATGCCTTCTTAGGACTGACACTTGGCTTCATGCTTGTTTCTTTGGTTTGCACTGTTACAGAACTCTTGACTAGTTTTACATAAAGTTGTTATGGTACATTAAAAGTCACATTTAGTATTATCTTGGCACTCTGTAAAGCTCCTTCATGGATAAAATAAATTTTAAGAAATCTGTTTATAGGAAAACACTTGAGTAAGCAAAACCATGCATTTGTTTTCTTTTTTAAACTATGTACTCTATCAGTGTAAGTTATTATGATAAAAACAACATATATAACTTTTGGAACTGTCAAACAAACTCATAAAGAGTCTGGAGGCTTTGACTAGAAATAAATGGTAAAGATTTATGCAAGTGTCTTAGAGTTTGCAAACCAAAAACACAACTAGATAATACCTAGAGTGTTCTAAAGAAGAAAGAAAATCTAAGAGTTTTTATTGAAAAGTACATTCTTGAGAAGAATGAGTTCTGCTTTCTTAGCCTTAAGACCGGTCCAGAAAAGTTGTCAGTCAGATGTCAGGTGATCCAGAAAATAAACATCAGGAAATCTGTTCATGTCCAAGAGTAATGGATGTTAGGTGTTCTGGATATATAAGTATTCCAAGGGTAATCAGAGGGTTATCTTGAGTCTGTAATAGATCCAGACATTGACAAAGGATTGTAAAATTTAAAAGTTTAAGTTCCCAGTCTAGTTAAAACAATAATGGAATTATTTTTTCATGCCTCAACCTACTTCATTTTAGTAATTTACCTGCTTGACTATAGTGACTACATTTTATTTCTTCACTCTATCCCTCAGAACCTTCTAAAATGACTTCTTGCTATATAAAAATTATTACTTTTATATTAAATTATTTTAAAAATCTTTATAAACAGTCATTGTGAGAAACATAGAGGTGTTGGGAATAGACTGCATGTGTTGGGGAATCCTCTAAAATAGGAATATAAACTTCTCATTATCTTGTAAATGAATACTCTATTAATGTGCACCTATGACATGATTCAGCTACTGACTGTTTCCAAATACCTCTTAAGAGTGGTCACTGAACTCTCTCTGGATCCAGTTTTTTCATTTGATGTCTAAACAATATGTGTTCTGTGGTTATGTGTTCTCTGGAGTTGGGTTGGATAGGAAGGTTTGGGCTCAAAGTTTCTTAGAAGTATCTAAATTCACAATTCTTATTTTCTCCAAAAGATATAGATTTATGTCCTAAACTACAGGTTCAGAGGGACTTTTAACTCTATTGTAGATTAAAACAAAAGTGGTTTCTTTGTTCTAGCTCTATAGAAGATTAAAAAATCATTTATTAGTAGATTCTGTGTTGGAGAAAAAATAATTTTTCTTCTACCATTTCAGGTTTTTAGCGGAGACTTCTGTAACAAAAGTTAGCTTAACAAGAGAAAAACAAACACAAGTTTAACATGTGTTTGTTAAACACACACGAATATATAGGAGACACCCAGGAAAGAAAAAGAAGAACTCTTGAGGGTGGCCTAAGCCACTGGCTTAAATACCATCTTTATTGAGAGATAAAAGAAAGAAAGTATAGAGAGGCCAGTTATGGGAAAGTTAATAAAAAAAAAAAAACTACTTTAAGCAAGGGTGATGTTTTTTATGTAGATTTAAGTGGGTACTCATAAAAACAAGATCACAGGCCTAAAATAGAGTCAATTATGCTAAGGCCCATGTCACCAAGCCAAGATTTAATTACAGATTTGGTTCTCTCAGAAATGGATTCTTAAACCAGCCAATCAGCAATCACCTGATTATCACCAGTTATGTAATCGGCCTAATGGACCTCTACCATCCCTAACGAAGAGTAACTTTACAGTACCTAACTCTCTTTTTTGCCTATATCTCCTTTTTCCTGCTCTCCTCTGCTTATAATAAAGATGAATTTTTCACTCAAATTGCTAACCTTGTAATCAGCTCTTTGTCCTGCTTCTGTGGACATGCTTACCACACAGGCCAAAGGGCAGAATAATCTCAAGATCAACTAAAGATTCACCCTCCCCTATGCTTGTTCTGTCTTGATAACAGTCATATTACCTAAATTTCTGTTTGAAAATTACATGCTCTGTAACTGCCCATAGCTCATGCTAACTGTAACAGTGTAGCTAGAAAAGCAAAATTACCCCTGAGCTCAGGGCTCAGATCTTCAGAGTGCTAGCTCTTCTGGGACCGCCGGCGTATTAATCCTGAGCTTTCCAACTCTCCAAGTGGTGGTTGGTTCCTTGCCAGTCTTATTTCGCATCATTTCTGCACTATTTCTAGAGACCCAGCAAGATTTCAACCACACCAGCCCTTTGAGCCGCCAGACCGGTGGCTTGATCAAGCTGAGGAAGAGGGACTCTGAGATGAATGGGAAGGCATGCCACCTGATAGTATTCTGGGTTCTCTTTCTGATCGGTGCTCCTACTCTCCTACTGGGACTCATAGGAGGGATGAACCAACTCACCAGGAAAGGCCACAGGATAAGATAAGGTCCCGGGGCTCATTCCTCTAGTCAGATCTTGTCTCCAGATGAAAGAGGAGCTTAATCACCTCCTAGGCTTCAGTTAGAAGACATAGGTCAGGGTCTTTCCAGCAGGGGAAGACATCAGAGTCTTCCCAAGGTGGGGTGAGAAGACATCAGGGTCTTTCCAAGGAGTGGAAGACATAGGGCAGGGCCTTCCAAAATAGGGGAGCAATGTTTTAACCTCGTGTGTGAATGAGTGAGTGAATGAGCAACCTGGTTGACTTGATTGGTCAGGTACAAATTTGTGGCTCTATGGCTGGGCACCCTTAAGTTCCCCTAAAAGCTACAGAGTCTGAGTGGATTCATCTGCATTTCTGTGGCATACAGCATATGGTCCAGGGTAGCATTGGACTAGTGTCCAACTGTAAGTCATAAAGCTGCATCTGCTATGGCCAAGCATCACCTAAGTTCCTTCGGGGCATGACCAGATGAGCACTTGAGTGTTCTCCTCTATGGAGGAGGCACCCACCCTTGTTTGTCTTTGCATCACCAACATAGGGTGAGATAAAAGGGGGGAGGTTGCAATTAACCACTGATTTGGCCTAAAAATTTGTCTAGCTCCATATGGCCTTTTTGACATAGGGGCTCTCTGTCGAATTATTTACTTGAAATTTCAAGATCTGTTTTCCCTCTCTATTAGGAAGCTCCCTGAGACAAAAATGGGGGGAGTTTTCTCTAAGCCAACTGTCTTAAATTATATATTGAAAAATTTTAAGAAAAATTTTAAGCTGGCCCTGGGAAAACTTCATACTTTTTGTGAGCTTGAATGGCCCACCTTTGGGGTAGAATGGCCTTCAAAACAAACCCTAGACCTTTCCTAGAGCTGTGTACAGAGTAGTGACAGGGACTCCTGGACTTTCAGACTGTTTCTATACATAGACTCATGGCTGCAAATCGCTACTGTAGTGCTCCCTTGGGCCTGGTTCTGTGCAAATAGGCAGGGACAGAGTAAGGTACTTGCAACCATACCATCTCGGGGAAAGGACAAGAAAGAGCCAACAAAAATTATCCACCAAGGGGACCCTGAGGAAGAACCTATCTTCCCACCACCATATATCCCAACAGCTCCACCAGTCCCTACACAGCCACTTTACCCCTAATTGCTGCACTGCCCTCCACCATTGGTGCTTTTGCTACCCCAACAGCCTGAGCACCCACCAAGCCCAAGTCCACAGTGTTTCACTGAGCCACACAACCAGTCCAGCAGTCTGCGGCCCTTGAGATGCCCCTCCGAGAAACACAAGGCCCTTTAGAGATTAGTGAAGATGGCACACTCCAGCAGGGTTGCCCTATCCTCCCTATCCTTTACTATTAGCCATTGAGCACAACCTACCTCCTCAACTGGAAGCAGCACACTCCATCCTATTCGAAGAAACCCCAAGCGATGATTGACCTGCTTGAATCCATGTTCCAAACTCATCAGCCTACCTGGAATGACTGTTGCCAACTCCTTCTAACTGTCTTCAACACTAAAGAATGTCTCTAGGTTCTTGTCAGAAGCATGGAGATGACTCTAAGGACAAGCACCAGATGGTGCACTATTCCCTGCAGCATGGGCCTAAGGGACTGAGCCTGACACCAGGCCCAATTGAGACTTCAACATCCCAAGTAGAAGAGGGTCTTTCAGCAGGTACTGACAGGCTATACTGCAGGGGGTAAAAGCTGTGACCAGGAAGCCAAGAAATATGTCAAAAATGGCAGAAGTACTTCAGAAGCCGGATGAGTCACCCACAGAGTTCTATGAGATACTGTGAGGCATTCCGGGTGTATACCCCTTTTGACCCCAAAGCATAAGAAAACCAATGCATGGTCAATGCAACATTTATGGCTAATCTTACACTGACATCCATTGCAAGCTTCAGAAATCAGAGAGCTTTGCTGGGATGAACGCTACTCAGCTACTGGAGATCGCAAACAGAATGTTTGTAAACCATGACCGGGAGTCCCAAAAGATAGCTAACAAGCAGATGAAATAAAAGGTGTTTCTACTGGCAGTCGTGTTAGGGAACTCAGGCTCTGTACAACAGACTGCTTCCCCATGGAGGGAGAAATCAAAAGGAAACCTCCACTATGCTGTGACCAATGCACCTACTGAAAAGAGACAGGCCATTGGATAAATGATCTTCAGAAATCCACTGCAGGAGGATGCCTGAAGAGCCAATGAAGTTCAATCTACCCCATAAAGAAAAATATCAGGTTGAGCCAGTCGTCCAAGAACTTATCGGCCTGGCCAAAACACAGTCAGACTAGAGGTGACTGGAGTCTCTGATCCAAGCCCATGAGAGCCTATGGTCTCAATAGAAGTAGGGGGGCAATCAATGACTTTTATGGTCAACACTGTGGCTGAACATTCTGTGGTAACCATGCCTGTGGCTCCCCTCACAGACCAAACAGCAACTACTGTTGGGGCCATGGGGAACCGAGTCTCCTGCTTGTTCTGTAAACCCTGCTCATGTCTTTTAGGGGGCCACCTAGTGATTCATGAGTTCTTGTACCTACCATAGTGTCTCATCTCCCTTTTGGGTAGAGACTTATTAACAAAGCTTGGAGCACAAATCACCTTTACCTCTGGGAAACCTACCAATCTCACACTGAGGAATCAGCCTGCTTTAATGATGACTGTTACTGTGCTCAGGACGCGACTGCCACAAGGATTCAAGAGCACACCCACCCTGTTTGGCGAAGCGCTGGCCACAGATCTTGCTGCCTTCTCTGGAGAGACTTTGAACTGCACTCTGCTCCAGTACATAGATGACCTGCTGCTGGCAGCCCCACCCAAGGAGACTGCTGGAAAGGTACTAGAGACTTGCTGGCCCTACTGTCTACCATGGGATACAAGGTTTCATGGAGGAAGGCTTCAGAAGGACATCAGGCACTTGGACATGAGAGGAAATTTGCCATCTGTTCAATACCTCAGCCAAAAACTAAAAAAGGGGTCCGTGAATTCCTAGGGTTTGCTGGATTCTGCCAGATCTGGATACCAGGTTTCTCTGTAATTATAAAGCCACTGTATGAGGCCACAACTGGGTCTGGTAAAGACCCCCTGG
Organism: Macroglossus sobrinus; assembly: GCA_004027375.1. Taxonomy (NCBI): domain Eukaryota; kingdom Metazoa; phylum Chordata; class Mammalia; order Chiroptera; family Pteropodidae; genus Macroglossus; species Macroglossus sobrinus. The sequence goes on from PVKZ01002363.1 coordinate 12,187, forward strand.
AATGGGGCTCCAAACAAGAAAAAGCCTTCAGAGAAATAAAGAGACTCTTAACCAATTCCTTAGCATTAGGACCACCGGATGTGATATGGGACTTTAACCTCTTCATGCATGAGATGAATCATACTACATTGGGGGTCCTCACACAAGCAGTTGAACCATGGCAGTACTCAATTGCATATTTGTTTAAACAGTTAGATCCAGTGGCTGTGGGATGGCCACCATGCCTTTGGGCCTTAGCTTCCATGGTAGTCCTGGTCAGAGAAGCAGACAAGCTTATGCTGAGATAAAATATAAATTTAAAGGTCTCCCATACTGTAACTGCTAATCAAGGACATAAGTGGCTGACCAATGCCAGAATAACTCATTATCAGGGACTGCTTTGTGAAAAACCATGAGTCTGCCTCGAGACAATGAGGACATTGAACCCTGCTACTTTTCTGCTCACTGAGGAGAGGCCTCCTGACCTTGATTGTGAGGAGGGCACAGATGAAGTCCACTCAAGCAGGCCAAACCTGACTGATGTACCTCTGCAGAACCCAGAATTAGTATTGTTTACCAATGAGAGCAGCTTCATCCATGAAGAACAGCACAAAGCTGGCTATGCAATAAAAAACACAGATGAGCTAATCAGAGCTGAGGCTCTGCTACAGGGCTGGTCAGCACAGCAGGCCGAACAATGGGCACTCATCCAGGTGCTGTGGCAGGCTGAAGGGAAATGGGCAAATATCTATACTGACTCAAGGTATGCCTTTGCTACTTTGCACATACATGGGGCCATTTATAAAGAGAGGGGATTACTGACGGTGGGAGGAAAAGAAATCAAACACAAAGAACAAATACTCCAACTGTTAAAGGCAGTCTGGAAGCTTTCCCAGGTGGCATTCATTCACTGCAAGAGCCACCAGAGAGGAACTGGCCCTGTTAGTATGGGAAATTGACTAGCAGACCAAGCAGCTAAGGAGGCTGTCAACCAACCAAGTACCACAATGGGTCCTGAGCCAATCTCCAAGGTTCTCCTGGCACCAGAATTGCCTCTATTCCCAAAATATACTAAGGAAGAAGAACAATGGGCTTTAAGTAAAGTGGGGACAAAGAGGAAGGAAGGCTGGTGGGAGCTTCCATATCAATGACTCTTTATTCTACTGTGCTAGCAGCTCAGGTGGTAAAATAATACCATGAGTTGACTCACCTAAGGAAGACTACTTTAGAAAGCCTGTTAGGTCACTACTGTTTCATACCCAAGCTCCCAAACCTGCGTGCCCAGATCCATGCTGGATGTTTGACTTATGCACAAAATAACACTGGCCAAAGGCCAAGGTCTAATCCAGGGGTACAAATAATTAGGACTATGCCCTTTGAAGACCTAGAAAATATCTTTACTGAGGTCAAGCCCTGCCAGGGCCCTCGATACTTGCTTGTGTTAGCTTGCACCTACTCCAGATGGGCTGAAACTTTCTCTGCATGCACTGAATGGGCACAAGAAGTAGCTAGAGCCTTATTGAGTAAAATTGTTCTAAGATACAGGCTGCTTCTCTCTATAGGATCTGATAATGGACCTGCCTTTGTGTCTGAGATACTCCAGACTCTGTCCAAAGTTCTAGGCATCAAATGGAAGCTCCACACAGCCTACAGGCCACAAAGTTCAGGGAAAGTTGAGCACATGATTGGACCTTCAAAACCAGTTTGGCTAAGCTTTGTCAGAAAACCCAGTTACCTTGAATTGAATTGCTGACTTTAGCTCTACTTGAGCATGGTGTACCCCAAGGCCTTCAGGCTACTCCCCTTTTGAAATCCTTTACAGGAGACCTCCCCCAGTGATAGGAAAGCTAAAAGAAGACCCTCCACTGATAGCTGACCTAGAAATGTCCCAACACCTTCAGACCCTAGGAAAGATCCTTTGCCACATCTTAAATCTTAAAAAAAGAACCTATTCCCTTAAGGAATTAGGTCCACCCCTATTAGTCAGGAGATGAAATAGGGGTTAAAGATTAGAAGAAGGAGCCACTCCAGCCAATCTGGACTGTCCCTCAGACTGTTATATTAGCAACTCCCACTGCTGTTAAGGTTGCAGGTATCACCTCATGGATCCACCAAAGTTGGGTAAAGAGAGCGACATCCCTGGAAAACCAGGAGACCTGGACTGCAGAGCCTCTTTCTGATCAGCTGCTCTGAGTCATGTTCCAGAGGCAGCAGAAATCCACCTGAGATTTTTGGGTCTGCTCTTGTCATCCCCAGAAGTTGGCCAGTCTACGCATGGCAGAAGCTTAAGGATCAACAGTCCAGACAGTCCAGAAGTATTGTTATTATCCCGTAGCCCTAACCCTCTTTAGTATATATGTCCTGCTCCTTGCTTTAGGTTTGGCCTCAGTAGTGCCCTCCAATTGGACTCTGAGTCAAAGAATCACTTTAGCCCTGACCTATTTAGCCTATGTCGAGATTCTCTCAATTCTTACATGTTCAAACAACCTCTCAACTCTTATAATCATGGGGAAAATAATTCCTTTATTAGTTTTAATAGGCTTTTATACTCAGATAATCCAAACACTAGAGTCTCTTAGCTCACTCTACAAGGGGATTATATAGAATACTTATATAGAATTGTTAATTAAGCATATTGATTCTTAAACTCTTTCAACAGCAACTTAGCTAAAGATTGTTGGTTCTGCCTATCTTCATCTTCTGCCCTTTACTCAACTATCCCCATCCCCATCTGATATTGGGCAACTAGTAACATGACCCTTTACCCTGAGTATGGGGAAGGCCACCCATTTGAACTAATGAATATAGAAAATTTATTTGATTTCCAGATTACTGATATGACTAAAGGTACACTGACAGGATGGGCAACTAACCTCTTAATGTCCTACAGAATCAACTTAATTCGGACAGCCTCTCCTGAAACTCCAATTTGGGGACCAATATCAACTTATATAAATCTTAAGTTTCAGGCACCCTTTTGTATCAAGAAAAATCAAGACCCAAACCAGAGGCAAAATTTAGGCTCCCTTGAAGATTCTCATTGCAATTATACTATAAAAATAGAACCCTCAAAAGACTGGTCTAATTTCCAAGTAACACAGGCTGCTCTGTTTAAGAAACCTGTATAATTCTCATGGAAACCCAAAGTGAAGACTATAAGGTTACTAAACAAAAGTTCAGGTTACTGTCAGGGGAGGCCAAATGACTGCTTAAGTGTCTTTTCCTTAGGAATCCTGTTTACTTTCAGTCTGTATGTGTCTTCTGATCTAAGGTAAATCTCTTATAGGCAACATATGTATGTGTCTTTTTTTTTAAATTCATTCAGTCACTCTATGTTTTTTTGCTTGAAACTTTCGTTCACTTACATTTAAAGTAATTATCAATAGGTATGTATTGTTAATTTATTAATTATTTTATGTTTTTGTGGTTTTTTGTACCTTTCTTCTCTATTTTATCTTTCACATTGATTATTTTTATAGTTGTTTGTATTACTTTCTCTTTATTTTTTGTTTATCTATTATAGGTTCATTTTATGGTTACGATGTGATTTATATATATCAAGTTATGTTTATATAAATCTATTTTAAATTGATTGTTGCTTAAGTTTGAGTGCCTACATTTTTTATTCACCCCTCCACATGTATGTATTTGTCATATTTTACATCTACTGTGTGTATCTCTTAATTTTTATTGTATTTACACATGCTCTTACTACTTCTGTCTTTTAATCTTTATACCAACTTTATATTTGGTTGATCCACTAGGTTTCTAAATGCCTTTCTTTATAAATGAGATATTTTTCTTTCCTATTTTTTTTTATATTTAGTTTTTGCCTCTTATTTTCTGTTTTAAAAAATCTCCTTAATATGTATTATAATGTCGCTTTGGTGGTGATATACTACATTAGCTTTTGTTTGTCTAGAAAACTCTTTATTTCTCTTTCAGTTCTGAATGAGAACTATCTTAAGTAGCTTATTCTTGATTCTAGTGTATTCCCTTTTATAACTTTGAGTATATTGTGCCATTCCCTTTTAGCCTCTTTGTATAACTAGCTGTTTTTACTTTCATACTGTTTTTTAAGATTCTTCTTTTATCTAAAACTTTTGGCGTCATAATTATGGTATGCCCTGGTATGGCCATCTTTGGGTTCAGCTTATTTGGAACTTTCTAAGTTTGGAAAAATTTGGTGGAAATTATAATGTGTAATGACAGTGGCTAGTGCTCATGTTAAGCTTGAAGGCAATTGGGAGAGACTGCAGTGTGCACCAAAGTCAGTCACTGTTAATGTGGAATTTACATGCTTTAGGGAAATACTTACTCTGAGACCAGCTGTCATTTGGGTGGAATGTGTGCACCTTTGAGAGAATCTGTGGTGTCTGCTGAGGCTGGCCACTGCTTGTGTGGAGAAACTAAAGCTGTTAGAAGATACTCTGGTTTAGCAAGTAATTTGGATTGGGTAGGGGCTTAGAGAGACACTGGAGTGAGGTAAATGGTGTTAGCCAGATTAATGGAAAGCAGCAAATAGGTGTGAGAAGAGCTCAACAAAAGAACACTAGTCTGGCCAACTATCATTCCATGAGAGAGTTCCCCCTTGCCCTAAAGTTAGTTCATTTAATTTCTTCTCATATGACCCAGGCACTTCTTAAGCTACTGCCTCTGTGCTGGTGCTTGGAGTTAGTGAGTCTGTGCATGAATCATTTAAGAGCAGTGTCTCAGTCTTCCACTGTCCATTGTTTTTCTCAGGTGGAATCCTTGCTGGTTTTCAAAGCCAGATGTTATAGAGACACCTTTACCCAGCACAGGTGTCCCAGGATGTGGTACTTGGTGTGGAGCTCAGACCCCTGGCTCTTCAAGGGAACTTCCATAGCTAAGCTATGTCCAATTTATTAATCAACACACCATGGATGTGGGACCTTTCTGGACTGTGTCTCTTACCTGTCTTGATATGGCTTCATCCTTATATTTTTAGTTATAAGAATTCTGTTCAGCTAGTTTTCAGGTGGTTCTGTCATGGTTGTTCTATAATTTAGTTGTAATTTTGATGTGTTCATGGGAGAAAATGAGTTCAAGATTTACCTACTTCACCATCTCATATATATTGTAATTTCTAAAGAAACCATTAAATCATAATGCAAGAAAGAATATTAAGTAAGCAATAAAAATTGGGCAATCTAAAATATGTTCATATCATCATCCTCCAAGAAGAATAAGGAAGAAAGAACAGAGGAACAAAAACAAAGACAAATAAAAAATAAATATAAAATCGTATAACCAAACACAATTACATTAGTAATCAATCTACATTTTAATAATTGAACCCGCTAATTAGAAAGACAGAGATTGTCATAATAGAAAGAACTAGCCCTTGGCCGTATGTTGACAGTAAGCATAAGAAGGTTGGAACAACTATATTAATATAAGTGGAATTTATAAACAAAATGTACTGCTACAGATAAATAGGGATACTTCATAACAATAAAAGTGTCAATGCAATAGGAAGAAGTAACAGTCTTAAATATGAAAGCATCCAATAAGAGAATTCTAAAATAAATGTAGCAAAAAGTACCATAATTAAAACGAGAAACAGACAAATTTATAGTCAGAACAATAGTATAGTTACCTTGCTTTAACTGATATTTATAGAACAATATAACCCACAATTGCAGAATATGTACATTATTCTCAGCTGCACATGCTATATTTTATCAGAATGGACAATATACTGGCAATGGAACAAAATTCAATAAATATAAAAAGACGGAAATCACAAACAGTCTGTTTTCTTGGCAAAATGGAATTAAATTAAAAATGAATAACAATAGCATACAGAAATAAATTCTAAGTATTTGGAAATAAAAGGACACAATTTCAAATAATCTCTGGGTTGAAAAATAAATCACAAAAAAATAGAAATTACTTGGAACTGATTGAGAAAGATAATAAAACATTTAAAAATTGTGAGATACAGCTAAAGCAGTGCTTAGAAAGAATTTTATAGCCTTGAATGCCTGCATTACAAAATAATTATATTAACATAATTTAAAACCTAAGATCTGAGTGTTCATTTTAAGAGATTAAAAATTTAATTATAAATTAAACCCAAAGGAAAGATATAAAAAATAAGAGCCTAAATTAATGAAATAGAAAACAAACAAAACCAATTTTAAAAATCAATGAAACTGAAAGCTGTTTCTTTGAAACAAATTAGTACATTTACAACTTCTCAACATCAGAATGTATTGATTTTTCTGTTACTTCTTTTTTCTCTTTAGGTAGAAATTTATATATTTTCCTCATATTTGAGTATAGATAGTCTCATGGGTTAGTAAATAGGATATAAGAAAGATATTGGCTTATAAATAAAACTTAAAACTTAAAATGTAAAAAAAAATAGAAACTTACCTGTTGAAATTGCATTTGCTTTTATTAAGTTTTAAATAAACTGCTTATTTAACTAAAAATAAAGATCATTTGTAAGTTTAGGCTTAAACATAAAGAGGAGCTATACTGTAAAGGTAAGGCAAAGGGTAATTATACTACATTAGATGGACAAACTAGCTTTTGTTGAAATTGATGCAAATATTTATCAAAGATCCTTGAGCTAAGAAAGTTAAGAGTGATTATATTAAAATTGGAGAAAACTAGTATGTATAAAATGATGATTAATATAATGGAAGGAGCAAAGTTTGGCTAAGTTTTCCTACTGTTTCCTTCTTTAAATACACTCCAACTTGTGTCAGCTATGACAATATGTAGTTGATACTAAACCTATAACTGAAATTATTTATTAAGCAATGAAAGTGTGTTGCATCTTTGAGACTTAATTATTTTTTCCTAAAGAAAATACAATTTTTATTTTGTCTTTTTATTCCAGAAACTCATTTTATAACAAAATCATTAACAAAAATCAAGGTTGATAATTAAACCACCATATCTCTTTTATCCCATATATTTTTAATGCTTAAGTACTTTATAAACAATAAGTATGTATAAACAAGTATTCAATATATAATTTGCTTTTTATATTTTTTTGGAAAAATTTTATACATAATCTTCATAGGTTATAATTCTTCAAATATGAGTTTAGTGAAGTTTGGTATAAATGTTTCTTCTTTTCCTACAGCAATGTAATGATTTTTTATTATTCCAAGGACTTTCTTAAATGCATTCAAATTTAGGACCATTAAATTAAAAAATGGACATCATTATTCAATATTAAAAAATGACTACAAATTATTTAATGTTAATGTTATCGAAAGTTAAATCTTCACGGACACATTGACCTCTATATTTTTCTCCCTTGCCAATTCACTCATCACAACCTCAGGAAACAGTTTCAGTTAGACAGCAGGGGATCTTAATTTAAGGCATTGATGTTAGGTTTTTTAATGATAAAAAAAGTAATAAAAGTGGAAGAATACAAGCAGAATCATCTATGTCAGGGATCATCTGTACTAATGTGTATTTCTATGTTATACATAGTTGCTTTAATAAATAACTGTATGTTTTTATTAAAAACACAGTTTATTAGAGATATATGTAATCTCATCTATAAAAAGTATAAATGTTAAAATTATAAAATGTATTCCAGGTAACTGTTTAGAATTTACAAAATCTGATGACATTTATTTAGTAGAAAATAAACAGTCTCTTTGATTCAATTTGTACAAAACTAAAAAAAAAAAAGGAATATTTCTCCTTACAATATTATTTTACATTGTCAATGTAAAGAACCCTGCCTATTTAATTAATAAATAAAAATAGGTGACACAAAAAGAAATAAAAATGGATTAATGGTCTTATATTTTTCAGTTCAAATTGCTTTCTCTAGTGCTTGTTCACACTAGTATGCACACATATATTTGTGCAATTTACATAGCCACACTGATCCTAATCTGAAAATAATTTAGGAACAATAGCATCTTTGTGTTTATATATCTGAGTAGTATTCTGACCTATAAAACAATGATTGGTTTACTAATGAGAGAATACTGTGACCCTGACAAGGATCATTAGTTAAAAGCCAAAATTTTTCATATTTTTAAGATAATTATCTAAGATTTATTCTTAAGGGACTTTATGTTATATTAACAGTAATCTGTTATTCTCATTTAATTTATTTAGGGAAAAGACAAAAATGTTCTGGTATTTTGAGCTTAATTCACATCATATATGCATAGAGGCAATTTTATGTCTTTGTGTAATGTTTTTCAACTATTAAAAAGTGGTGTTATTCTTTAGAAAATATAATAATATGGATATTTTATACTATATGTACTTAAAAAATTATCCAGTAATGTTATATGTCAAGTTCATTAGGTGGGAAATTTAAAAGCCTAACTTAGTCATATATTTCTCACAATGTTTTTTTTTTTTTGCCTCTCTTCTGTTTTTCACTTTAAATGTCACCCTTTTTCACATGGCTTTGCATGTCCTTATGTCAATAGAGTAATTTGTTTATATAAATTATTACTATATACAAACTAATATTAAATACTTGTTTTCAACTCTGTAAAGAGTACATTTTCACTTACCACATTCATCATGTTTTTTTACCCACTGAGATTAAATAACACATTCTTAAAATATACAACCCTTTCTTATTTTTTAACCAGTTTTATTCTCATCATAATTCGAATAAAGAACATATTCTCCATGAAAGTAGAAATTCAATCTACCTACACCCTGTCAAATTCTCAGAACTTAAAGAAGTTGCCAAAGCATAATATGTATATAAAGAATATTTGTTTAGTGAATAGTTTGAATTTTTTTTAAATCAAGTAACTAATAAATTAAAGGTTTGTTTATATGATAAAACATCAAGTGGATGGTCACTAAAACAATGTTAGACCCTGTACTGATTGTACAGATTTAATCAAAGGAATGGGGCCAGAAAGAGGGGGACAATATATAGTGGAGTGGCATGGGGAAATAAGTTGAAAATGTGGTCAGAAAGGTTAAGAAAGAATTGCCGACATCTCAAAGACCTTTTTCAGTACTTTAACTTTTATTCTAGCTAAAACGAAGTGATTTGAACAAAGAAATATTATGATCATACTTAGGTTTTGAAAGCATTATTTTTATAGTATGTTAGCAGTAGAGTGTCCAGGTTCCAGGTAGAAACAGAAACTATTTAGGAGACAATTGGAGAAAACTAGAAGAGAGATGTTGGCAGCAACCAATGTGTTATAGCATTTCAGGTGAAAGAATGTAGTCACAATCTTGATATATTTTGAATGTATAGCCAATGAGATTTCTGAAAGATTGGTTGTGTGGTGTGAGATATGTGAGTCAGAAATAATTCCAAAGTTATTGACTTGAATACCTGGAAGGGCAGAATTGCTGTAGACTGAGATAAGGATGATGTATAATCTTTGAGGGAAAGATCAGACACTAAGTGTTAGACATGTCAAACTAAACATATTTATCAACTGTGCAAGTGAGCATGTCAAGTGGGAGTCTTAAGTTGAAAAAAGTGGTTTTGGTTTGATGTATAAAATAGGTTTTATCACCACAAAAATATTTAAAAACATAACAGGGTGAAATAAAGAAAATGATTAAAAATAGTGAACATTAATAAAATAGAGAAGCGGGAAGGCATAGGAGCAATGGCATTGATGAAGCAAGAGGGCATGCTATGTAATATTTGTGTAAAGAAATAAGGTTTATTGAAAGCATGGATTGTTCATACATTGAAGTAGGCAATAAAATAGAGTGTATTTGCAGAGACTGGTAGGTAGATAGGTAAGGATAGACAGATCTGTGGAAGTTCTCTATTGATGGCTTCAATTCTCTCAGTAAAATAGAAAGCAAAGTCATCAATTTAGTGTAAAGATATGTTAAATGTTTGAGAAAACAAAACAAAACAAAACAAAACAAAAACAGATGAGAAAGTTTCCTAAGACAGTGGGATTGCTAAGTGATTGGGAAGTACTCTATAGATAATTGACTGGAAGCATCAAAAACCCACTTGATGTTTACGTTCACAAGTATAAAGTGAAGTCAGTCAACATGAACGTGTTTTCTTCAGCCATAAATAAGAAATAGAGTTGGATTTATGGTTTTCCTGAATAATATAAAGAAGAAAAAGAAGTTAAGAAGTCAAAAGACTAAAAGTGAATAATTATAAATATTGACACCAGAGAATTAACAAAAAAAGAAAGGAAACATCAAGGAGATGAGGAAAAGTAAAAATATTTAAATAAATGAAAGGTCACGGCATTGTTAAAGAATTTTCGGCTAATTGATGAAGTTGTAAAGGAAGAAGATGGTGGTCAGCAAGTGAAAAGCATAAAACTAAGAATATGAGGGTGGATTGTCTTTTTTGGTAATGAAAAGTTCTAGGTTATAATTACAGGGTGCAGTAAATTAAGAAACTGAAAGATCTCTATATTGGAAATATCTCTATGTGTAATAAAATTGAAAAAAATAAGATAGGAGTATTCTTGGTGACACTAATCTAGAAACAAAATATTTGAAAAATTTTGAGAAATTATCAGAGAATAGGCAGATGATCATGGCAATAAGAAGTAGTGGGTGATGTAATATGTTGACATGAGAGATATAAAAAGGAGAGAAAATAGATTGAAAACTTAAATGAAGAGCAAGAAAGACAGTTATTAATTCTTCAGGTCCAGTAATATGAAAACTCCCTGGGAAATAAAAAACAAAATGAAACAAAATGGTTATCATTTTAGAAAGTTGCATAGCATAAAGTATCCTCAGGGGTAGCCAGATTTCTGTTAGAATAATAAAAGTACAGAATATCACAAAAGACGTTAAGAATATAGGGTATATATATTTTTAAGATGTTGGGCTAGGAGGCCCCAAAAGCACAAATGTAGTACTTCCAGAGGTAGAAAAGTATATGGAAAAAGAACACAAGAGGAGCCATGAATGATGATATTGAAGTAGGTTATGGGAGACATACAGAGCCTGAAAAACTGGGACCCCTTACAATGGCTAGCATTAACAAAAATAAAGAATGTTTCAGTTATGATGGGATTCAAGGCAGATAGTGGTGGACAAACTGTAAATAATGGATATAGGAAGTAGTTGATTTATTCAGTTCCCTCTTTATTCATGATGACTTGGATTAGAAGGCCAAGAGGAAGCCTTAATAATGAGAGAACTATGAAGATATACTTAGAAAATATTTCTAATTGTCCTGTCTCTTGACCATATGATTTCTTATTGAAAGCTAAAAAGGTTGAATTGTCATTCACACATTCAATATTAAACAGTTAGCTTTATTCAGTTTGTTAATAAAATACTGAGTATTCTCTTTTCAAAATTCTAAACTGCTAACCAAGTCTAGTATGTTATATTGTACCTTGAATAAATATTTATCATGACATGCAAACTTTTCATTTATATTTTCAATTTATTGTTTTTTCTTCATAATTTTAGTGTTTTTTTTTGAGAAACAAAATGTATTTCTTGTTGTGAGCAAAAATTAGGTACAGGAAGCTTCAAACTTGTCAGCAATTTATTTCCTTCCTTTACTTTTTAAAATAAATCATATATTTTCTCACTGGATTTTCAATAAGAAACAAAAGTAAAACAAAATAAAACATCATCAAAAAGCACCGATTACATTTTTAAGCTCCTTAAATACATTTGAATTACTGGAATTTCAGAAAGCCTGAGAGTTTTTACAATGTTTCTGAAGCAAAATTTAATATTATAAATTAAATCATACACAGTGTTATTTCCTTCACATGGAAGAATTGAATAGGTGAGACTAGCATGCACACTTACATTCCTTAACACTTAATCGTTCTTACACAGTGCATCCTACTACTTCAAAAACGAGACACTTGGTTTATTTTTTGCCTAGAACATGTTAAAAAGTTCTAATTGTCATGAATAAATTAAGCTGCAATCAAACGAAGGAATCTCTAAGGTAAAGATAGTATACTGTCTTGTTATTTTGTGATAACAAATAAAAAAAAACACAATTTTTTCCAGACTTTCAAGAAGGCACTTTACATGCAAGTTTCAACAGCAACTTAAAATTGAAGAGATGTTTCTAACTTCTTGTGCTGTATACACATTACCGCAGGTCTTAGATAAACCTGTCACTAGGTGCAAGGGGTCAAAAATAGTGACCAATTAACCTTGTATTTTTATTTATTTTTTATTATTTCTTCAATTACAGTTGGCATACAATATTATATTAGTTTCAGGTGTACAACATGGTGATTAGACATTGATATAACTTTCAAAGTGGTCACACCAATAAATCTAGTACCTATCTGACACCATACATAGTTATCACAATATTATTAACTGTATTCATATTTAAATCCCTATGACTATTTTGTAACATCCAATGTGTACTTCTTAATTGCCCTTGCATTTGGCAACCATCAAAATGTTCTCTGAATCTATGAATTTGTTTCTGCTTGGTTTGTTTAATTTTATTCTTTAGATTCCATATATAGATGAAATCATATGGCATTGGTCATTCTGTCTGACATACTCCATTCAGCACAATACTCTCTAGGTTCATCCATGTTTTTGCAGATGACAAGATTTTATTCTTTTTAATGGTTGAGTAATATTCCATCGTATATACATAACACTACTACTTCTTCTTCTTCTTTTGTAATACCTCTTTATCCATTCATATATTAATAAGAATGCAGGTTGCCTCTATATCTTGGCTATTGTAAAAAATGCTGCAATAAACACATAAATTCACATGTCCCTTCAAAGTAGTATTTTGGGTTTCTTCAGATAAATACCCAGATATGAGATTACTGAGTCTTTCTTTGTCTTTTGTTGTAACTTTTTTTTTTTTTTAAGTCTATTTTGTCTGGTATATCTACTCCAGCTTTTTTTTTGTTTGGTTGTTTCCATTTTTATAAACTATCTTTTTCCATTCCTTTACTTTCAGCCTGTGTGTCTTTTGATCTGAAATTAGTCTCTTATGAGCAGCATCTAAAAAAAGTTTGATTTCTTATCGATTCGGCCATCCTATCTTTTGATTTATATTCAAAGTCATTGTTGATAGATATGTAGTTATGTCTTGGTGGTGATGAACTTCTTGAGCTTTTTCTTGTCTGGAAAGCTCTTTATCTGTCCTTCAATTCTAAATGATAGCTTTGCTGGGTAGAATAACCTTGGTTGTAGGTCTTTGCTTTTCATAACTTTGACTATTTCTTGCCAATCTCTTTTGGCTTGTAAAGTTTCTGTTGAGAAATCAGCTGATAGTCTTATGAGAGCTCTGTTGTAGATAACTAATTTCTTTTCTCTTGTTGCTCTTAAGATTCTCTCTGTCTTTAGCCTTTGGCATTTTAATTATAACGTGTCTTGATGTGGGCCTCTTTGATTTCATCTTGTTTGGGACTCTTGCACTTCCTGAGTTTGTATATCTATTTCCTTCAACATGTTAGGAATGTTTTATCATTATTTCTTCAAATAGGTTTTCAATTTCTTGCTCTCTCTCTCTCTCTCTTCTGGTATCTCTATGATGTGAATGTTGACATGCTTGATGTTGTCTCAGAGGCCCCTTAAACTAGCTTTATTATTTTTTGGATACTTTTTTCTTGTTGCTGATCTGATTTGGTGTTTTCTGCTACCCTATCTTTCAAATCACTGGTTCAATACTCTGCTTCATCTAATCTATTATTGATTCCTTCTAATGTATTTTTTTTATTTTAGTTATTATATTTTTCATTCTTTTTTAAGTTCTATATCTCCATTTTTGTACTTTCTATCTCATTGTTAAAGTTCTTACTGAGTTCATCTAATCTGCTAAGTCCACTGAGCAGTCTTAGAACAAGTGTTTTAAACTCTGCATCGGGTACATTTCTTATTTCCATTTTGTTTACTTTCTTTCCTGGAGCTTTGTTTGGTTCTTTCATTTGGGACATGTTTTTTTTTTCTCCCCATTTTTGCTGCCTTCCTGTGTTTGTTTCTATGTATTGTGTAGGGCTGCTATATTTCCTGGTCATAGTAGAGTGGTCTTATGTACTAGAAGTGCTGTGGAACCCAAGAATGCAGTCTCCCAGGTGACCTGAGCCCAATGCTCCAGGTGTGTTTCTTGTATGGGTTATGGGGACTTTCCTGTTGTAATTGACACTTGGTTACTGGTTGCTCATCAATGGGAGGGATTGACCCTTGGACTGATTGGTTGTGATGAGTAGCCTTGACCAGTGGAGGAGCTGTTCTGCAAAAGCTGACCCTATGGAGCAGGATTTTCTTTATCAGGGCTCTGGTACCTGCCCAGTCTGCCCTGGGAAGGACCCCACCACAGGCCAAGTTCAGCCCTGCCTGGGGCCAATTGGCATGAGCCACCACACAATTCACATATGGCTACCATACACACTGGGTGTGGAACTGCCTCAAGAGGGCAAGCCATGAACCGAGACTAGCTACCATTAATACCCAGGCTTAGGGCTGCTCAGCAAGAGGTATGGGGCATGCTGAGGCCAGATGCTACTTGTTTACATTTTGTGAGCTTTTGAGACATTTTAGGAAAGTCCACAGAATGATCCAAAACAGGTCATTTGTACGAAAAAGCCACTGGAAGTGGCTTGGCTAGGCCTACAAGTTGGGTGGGGCATGGTCTCAGGGAATCATCAGGGTGGGCAACCTGTGTTATCTACATTGATAGAGACTCAGATATGGCTGCCATCTGTCTTAATGCCAGGAGTGGTGAGGGCTCAACAAAGGAATAATGGATTCTGCCAGCACTTCTGTTAGGGAGAAATTGTTCCGCCTGTCCTTGCCCTGAAGCCAAACAACTCATCCTCTCCCCCACATGTCCCTGGCGCCTTTCAAGCTGCTTCTCCAGAGCCAGAGCTTAGAGTGAGTGAGTCCTTCAGTCCTTTAAGGGACTCCAGCCTCCTCTGTCTCACTTAGCCACAATCTACACTGGTTTTCATAGCCAGAAGTTATGGGGACTTTTTTTTCCCACACTGGAACCCTGGGCTGGAACTCCTCGCCCCTTTGAGATATTGTTCCCAATTCTGAATGGCCACAGGCAGGTATGAGAACCAGCTGTTTTGATGTCTCCACCTCTCCTACCAGTCTTTAGGTGGCTTCTTCTGTATGTCCTTAGTTGTAGAACCGTTTAGTTAGACTTCAGGCAATTCTAAATGATGATTGTTCTGTAGTTTAGTTGTAATTGTGATGTGGTCCAGGTGATTAGCTTTTCAGATTGAGGGCTTTATGAAATGTACTTAGTTAACTCCATTATTGGATCTAAAATCAATATGATATCATTAGCCGAAGTAGTCTCTTTCTAATCATATAATATTGATATTATAGGTCTTAATATATGAATATTTTTGTTTAAAATATACATTGAACTTTGGCATTTTTCTGTTAATAATGTAGCATTGAAAATTTCAACTATAAATAATTCAATTTTAGATTTTCCAAACAAAATATTTTAAGAAAGGTGTATAGTTACATATCAAGAAAACAGGCACAATTAATATTTTAAAATATTTATAAATTTAATTATATTGTTATTGCAAAGCAGTGCTTGCGATTTTATTTGTCAATTAAGTATCTTTTTTTCCCCTATATACCCCATGCTATACTCTAAATCTCTGTGACTGTTTTGTAATACTAATCTGTACTTCTTCATCCCTTCATCTTTTTCACCCAGCCACTCAAGCCCCCTCTCCTCTGGCAATAACGTTTGTTCTCTGTATCTGTGAGTTCTTTTTTGTTTAATTTGTTCTTTACCTTTCTTCTTTAGATTCCACATATAAGTGAAATCATATGGTATTTATCTTTCTCTGTCTGACTTATTTCACTCAGCATAATACCCTATAGGTCCATCCATGCTGTTGCAAATGGTAAAATTTCATTTTTAGGATGACTGAATAATATTCCTTTGTATATACAAACTATAACTTCTTTATCGAATCATCTATTGATGGGCACTTAGGTTGCTTCTATATGTTCGCTATTGTAAATAGCTCTGCTGTGAACATAGTGATGCTTAAATCTTTACAAATTAGTGTTTTGGTTTTCTTTCAAAAAATTACCCAGAAGTGCAATTGCTTGGCCAAAAGATAGATCCATTTTTTAATTCTTTGAGAAACCCTAAACTGTTTTCTATAGTGGCTATACCAATTTGCAATCCTACTGACAATGTATAAGGGTTCCCTTTCCTCCACATCCTCGCCAACACTTGTTCTTTGACATTGATAATAATCATTCTGACAGGTATGAGGTGGTATCTCATTATGGTTTTAATTTGCATTTTTCTGATGATTAGTGACCTTGAACATCTTTTCACATGTCTATTGGCCATCTCTATTTTCTCTTTGGAGAAATCCAAAACATTGAGGTCTTCTGCCCATTTTTTAACTGGATTATTTGTTTTATTTGTTGTTGAGTCATATGAGTTCTTTATATATTTTGGATATTATCCTCTTATCAGATGTATCATAAGCAATTATTTTCTCCCATTCAGTTGGTTGTCTTTTCATTTTGCTGATGGTTTCCTTTGCTGTGCAAAAACTTTTTAGTTTGATGTAGTCCCATTTGTTTATTTTTTCTTTTGTTTCCCTTGCCCAAAGAGATAGAGCAGAAAAAAAAAAATAACTAATAGCAATATCAGAGAGATATTTATGGTTTTGGGTTTTACATTTAAATCTTTAATCTATTTTGAGTTTATTCTTGTATATGGTGTAATTAGGTGGTCCAGTTTTGTGTGTGTGTGTGTGTGTGTGTGTGTGTGTGTGTGTATCTGTCCAGGTTTCCCAACACCATTTGTTGAAAAAACTTTCTTTACCTCATTGCATATTCTTATTTCCTTTGTCATAGTAAATAACTATATAGGCATGAGTTTATTTCTGGGCTCTCTCTTCTGTTCCATTGATCTATGCATCTGTTTATATGCCAGTACCAGCTGTTTTGATTAATATAGACTTTTAGTATAGTTTGATATCAGATAGTGTAATACCTCCAACTTTGTTCTTCTTTCTCAAGATTGCCATGGCTACTTGGAATCTTTTATGGTTCCATATAAAATTTCAGATTATTTGTATTAGTTCTCTGAAAAATGCCATTGGCATTTTATAGGGATTGCATTGAATCTATAGATTGCTTTGGGTAGTATGGCCATTTTAATGATGTTGATTTTTCCTACCCATGAACACAGTATATGCTTCCATTTATTTGTACTTTGTTGGGAGCCATTCTTGCTGAATGCCCTGAAGACAGGGTTGGAGTTGCCTGCAAGCTAGAAGTTTGCAGAGCAGATGGGCTCGTTAATGGATAGCTTATTACTGAAGGAGAAAGTTTGGCTTAATGGATAGCTCATTAGTGAAGGAGGAAGTTTGGCTTAATGTTGAATGTTTCTTGCCTCAGGGAATAAGAGATGAAAACAGGAACAAGGATGTTTTGAGAGAACTTAGGTAAATGTCAGCAATCATTTGCATATGTGTGGGTGTTGCTTCTCGTGCTATTCCAAGGGTATATATATGCTGTGCTAAATAAACTCCGGGCTCAGTATTCACTGTTAGCCCTCCCAACTCTATCTCTCTGTCTCTCTCTCTCTCTATCCTCTCTTTCTCTCTCTCTCTTTTTCTCAATCCTCACTCCCCCTCTTGGGAACTGTTCGCTCTTAGCCGGCGGGCTCCGGCAGTACTTTCTTCAATTTATTTTTTCAATGTCTTAACGAATGTCTGATAACAGGTCTTTTATCTCCTTTGTTAATTTGATTCCCAGGTATTTTATTGTTCTTTATGCAATTGTAAATAAAATTGTTTTCTTAATTTTTCTTCTGATAGTTCATCCTTTATGTATAAATATGCAACCAACTTATGAATATTAATTTTGTATGCTGTTACTTTACCAAACTCCTTGATCAATTCTAACAGTTTTTTAGTGGAATTTTTAGGTTTTTCTATATATAGTATGTCATTTGCAAATAATAACAGTTTTACTTCTTTCTTTCCAATCTGAATGATTTTTATTTCTTTTTTCTTTTCTGGTTGTTGTAGCTAGAACTTTCAATACTATGTTGAATAGGAGTGGTAAAAGTGGACACCATATCTTATTTCTGATCTTAAGTAAAATGCTTTTATCCTTTCTCCATTGAGTATGTTAGCTCTAGGTTTGTCATATATGACCTTTGTTATGTTGGGGCATTTTCCCTATAGTCCTATATTGCTAAAAAAAAATTATTATAAATTGATGCTAGATTTTGTTGAATGCTTTTTTTTGCATCTATTGGTATGGTCATATTCTTTTTTTTATCTTTCAATTTGTTAATGTAATATATGACATTAATTGATTTGCAGATATTAAGCCTTGCATTCCAGGACTAAATTCTACTTAATTCTGGTGTATGATATTTTTAATATATTGCTGAATTTTGTTTGCTAAAATTTTGCTGATAATTTTTACATCAATGTTTATCAGGATATTGGTCTATAGTTTTCCTTTTTTGTACAGTCTTCATCTGGTTTTTGAATTGTTAATGGTGGCTTCTTAAAAAGAGTTAGGGAGCCTTCCCTCTTCTTGAATTTTTTGGAATAGTTTGAGAAGAATAAGTGTTATATCTTCTTTGAATATTTGGTGAAATTCACTGATGAAGCCATCCAGTCCAGGACTTTTGTTTTCTAAAAGTTTTTTGATTACTGGTTCAATTATGTTGGAGGTAATTAGTTGGTTCAGATTTCCTGTTTCTTCTTGACTCAGTCTTGGAAGATTGTATGTTTCCAGGAATGTATCTATTTCTCCCAGATTGAATAATTTGTTGGCATATAATTACTCATAGAATTTTCTTATAATCCTTTCTATTTCTGCCGAGTCTGAAGTTACATCTTCTCTTTTATTTCTGATTTTATTTGGGTACTCTTTTTTTTTCTTGATGAGTTTAGTTAAAGATTTATCAATTTTGTTTATCATTTTAAGGAACCAGCTCTTCTTTCATTATTCTTCAGTATTGCTTTTCTAGATTCTATTTTATTTATTTACACTCTGATCTTTAATATTTTCTTTCTTCCACTTACTTTGGGTCTTGTTTGCATTTCTTTTTCTTTTAAGTATTCTTTTAAGTGTAAGGTTAAATTGTTTATTTGAGTTTTTTCTTGTTCCATGAGGTAGGCTCATATTGCTATGAATTTTCCTTTTAGGATTGCTTTTGCTGTTTCCCATAGATTTTAAGTTTTTGTGGTTTAATTTTCATTTGTCTTTAGATATCTTTTGATTTAGTGTGTCATTTAAGGCTGCTGTTTCCTTACTGATTTTCTGTGTGGAAGATATGCCCATTGGTGTCAATGGCATGTTAAAGTTTCCTACTATGAGTATATTACTATCTACTTCTCCCATTATGTCAGTCAATAATATTCTTATATATGTAGATGCTCCTCTGTTGGGTGCGTATATGTTTACTAGGATTATGTTCTCCTAATGTATTGATCCTTTTATCATTATGTAATGCACTTCTCTGTCTCTTATTGTAACCTTTTTTTTAGTCTATTTTGTCTCATATAAGTATTGCTACTCCAGATTTTTTTGCATTTCCATTTGTATGGAATATGTTTTTCTATCCCTTTACTTTCAGTCTCTGTGTCATTTGATCTGAGTTAGGTCTCTTGTAGACAGCATATGCATGGGTCTTGTTTTCTTATCTATTCAGCTACCTTATGTCTAATGATTGGAGCATTTACTCCATTTACATTTAAAGTGATTATTGTTAGGTATATAGTTATTGCTGTTTTATTATTTATATTTAAGATACCACATTTTCCCTCTTCAAAATTTTATTCTTTTATATTTTGGAATTTGTTACAAATTTATACATATGATCCTCTCTTTTCTGAATACACAAATTTGTACTTATGTTTTCTTTTTCATGTCCTATGTGATATACTGGTACCCTCTTCCATTCATTTCCTCATGATTAAACTATATATATATATATATATATATATATATATATATATATATATATATATCATATTTTAGTTCACTGCCTTTAGGTGTTTTTTTTAATTATGCAACAGATGTTTATTTAGTTGATAAGTCATTATTAGTGACATTTCAATTTAATTATTTTTGCTTTTAATCTCTCTTAATTACATGCTCCCCAGTGCACGCGCGTGCACACACACACACACACACACACACACACACACACACACACACTTTCTGTCTTGTTATTATATTCATCTTCTGAGATTTAAAATTTAGCTCATCTACTTTTAGTTTTCCATGTTTTCTAATTAATTTGTTAAAAGATATACATCTTATTCTGGGTACTCTTTGGCCATGCCTCAGAGATATTGATATATATGATGGTCAACTTTTATGGATCATCTTGACTGAGCCAGATATTTCAGTGCCCAAATATGTGGTCAAAAATTATTGTGGGTGTTTCTGTCAGAGTGCTTTTGGATGACACTAATGTTTAAATTGGTAGGCTGAGTAAAGCAAATTGCCCTGCCTAGTGTAAGTGGGTCTTATCCAATCAGTTGAAGGCCTGAATAGAACATTAAGCCTGCCCAAAGAAGGGGGAATTTTTCTGGGTGACTAACTTCCATATACCCTACCACATGCAACAACTCTTCTGCTGCCTTTAGACTGAAACTAAAGAAAAAATGCTTTTCCTGAGTCTCAAGGCTGCTGGCTTTCATACTAGAAATACACTGTTGGTTCTCCTGGTTCTCAGGTCTTCAGACTTGGACTGGAAATATACCATCAGCTCTCTTGAATTTCCAGTTTTCTAATTCACCTTGAAGATCTTGGGACTTGTCAACCTCCACAGTCATGTGAGCCATTTCTTTGTATTATATATATATATATATATATATATATATATATATATATATATACACATACATACATGCTATTAGTTGTTTCTCTGGAGAACACAGACTGATACAATATATAATTGTCTCATTGTAGTTAATTCTTAAATATATTATAATTCTCGGTTTAATTTTCATTTTCACCTAACAGACAATGTGCCATTAAAGAAAACATTCATCTTTTAAAATAATTCTAAATATAAGAAATAATAATAATAATTATTATTATTTTACTGTTTCTTTATGATTACTTTTTATCTTCTTTTAATTGCTTATAATCAAAGAATGTGGCTTATATAAATTTTAAGCTTTGAATTTCATGAAAATTTTCTTTAGGATTTGATATTCTTTATATTTCTTTAACAAGTTATATAGATCTTATTTAAATTTTCCAGATTTGGCAAATTTTTTGTGGACGGTTTAAAAGTCTCTTACTATGATTATAAATTTTTAAGATCTTGTATTTTTTATTTCATTTTTTATCTTAAAATTTTGTGGCTGATGGATTGTGTTTTTATCCATGCAAAGTATGCTTCTTTGTTCCATTTACAGTGTCTCAAAATGGGTTTTATCTTCTTTTCTAGGTTTAATAAACTTGTTCACATTTTTAAGCATTTTCTACCTTTTATTTTCAGTATTTGTGTGTGATTTTTACTTAGACTTCTAAAAGCGGTAACAGAAGTGCAATAAAATGTAATTTTTTTTAACTCAACAGTAGTTTAAATAAGCTTAATCAGAAAAAAATTATGATCATTAATTTCCTCTTTGTTAATTTATTGCTGACAGATCTTGAATGAACTTTAATTAAAATTTAAAAAAATCCAAATTTGAAAATAAAATGTTTTTATTTTTTTAGACTATAACAAACTTGAAGATGATTAGCAAATAATTTTATACAATTTAAATAATGTTAGTTATAATTTTTTGTTGCTGTTATTACTATTATTATTTTACATTAAATGTCAGGGGAAGTAAGAAAATGTAGAAATCCCTTATTTTACCAAGTCCCTAATTTTACTGATGGAAAAAAATTAACAAATGACTCAGTCTCAGGTAGGGTTCTAATATTCACTATTATGATAATAAATTTCTAATCCTTGACTAGTATCATAAGAATGTATGCCTACTGTCAGCAAATATAAATTTGTAGTAAATTTCCTTTAACATTGTAGTATAGATATATATTCCTAAATTTCCAAAAAAGTGTATTTGTATCTCAATAACCAAAAGAAATTCTTGTAAAACTGCTACAAGTAACAAAGAGACTTTCTTAACTCTTGCATCCTCTGTCTTGTGGACTCTGATTTTTGATGATGTCAGGACTTTCTCAATTTTATTGAGAATTTTTAAATGTGATAAGTTGTTATTATCTTTCTACTTTCAATATTTTCTCTCTATTTTTGACCTTCATCAATTAGACAATAATGTGTAGAGGTGTCAGTCTCTTTACCTTTATTTTACTTGGAGTTTGTTAAGCTTTTTGAAGATGTAAATTGACATAGTTCATCATATTTATAAAATTCTCTGCTACTGTTTTTCCAAATAATTTTCTGTCCAATTTCTTTCTTTTCTTCTTCTGGTACTCACATTATGTGCATATTGATATGGTTGATTGTATCCCACTGATCCCTAAGGTTCCTCTTTTTTTATTTCTCTGTTCCTAAAACTGTTTTCAAATTTGTTAATTCTTTCTTCTGTCAATGCAAATCAGTAATTAACCCATTACAATAAATGTTTTATATTATTACTTGTGCTCTTTCAATTCTGGAATTTCCATTTTTTAAAAATATTTTTTTGTATCTGTATTCATATTTTTTACTTGTAAGATATTGTTATCATGCTTTCCTTTAAGAATTTAGATGAGGATTCCTTTAGTTATTTTAGTATATTCAAAATAGTAATTTTAAAATCTTCGTCTACTAATCTAAAATCTAGCCCATTCAGCAGATACATTTTATTAGTTTTTTTTCTTGTGTGTATGGTATATTTTCTTTATTTGCATTATATATACACATACACATACATATACATGTACGTATACATAAACATATACATTTGTGTGTGTGTGTGTGTGTGTGTGTATATATATATATATATATATATATATATATATATATATATATATATAGCTGAGAACTGGAAGTTTTGGAAAATATATTTTTAAAAAATTTGTATCAAATTTCTCTATCCCCCCAAATTTATTATCACTGATTTTGTTATTGTTTCTTGAAGCATTTTCGGATCTAATCTCTAGCTTCCATATGCCCTACAATATGCAATTTCTGGGTTCTCTACTAAGGTTTTAGTTTTTTGTGTTTTTTTTTGGTAGATTTTTTGTTCTTTTTTTCAGCCTAGATTCCTAGTAATGATACCTGTGTCTTTATAATTTAGTGGTCAGCCACTAATCAAACAGGAGTTTTTTTTTTTAGTATCTTCCCTGTATGATCTCTACCCTTTTCAAGGGGATCTGTGTGAAAAGGCATGCCTTTAAACTTTAGGTAGTTAATAAAACAGTCTTCATTTTCACTTCCTGCTGCTCATGGCTGCAAGGACATCCAAAGGTGAGTTACTGGTGACTTTTTTCCAGGTCTTTCTTGGCTTGCACATAATCTTGCACACTTGTGAAGCCTTTTAAGCCCCATTTAATATGATGGAGCTTTTCAAGGTTCCCTACAGTCTTTTAAAGATTTTCTTTAAAATTCTCCACTAGGCTCTTGCTTACACCATCTGGAAACATACACACCTGAGATGTTGCCAGAACTTTTTCTTATAATGCCATGAGATATGTGGCTTCCTCTGTCCCTCTTGAATGCCCACCCCACACACACTACTGAGGTTCAAAGCTAATAGCCATCATACTCTGAGAAATAAGATTTCCCAAGAAACTGTACATTTGAATAAAATATTGACTGTTCCCTGAGGATTTGGTTTTTAATGGAATTCCAAAAGCAGTCATATCTCTCAGTTGTTTGCAGTGCTATGGAGTTTTGTCTACTGAATTTATGTGTTGGCAAGGAAGTAGGATGGGGATAGCAAGTTAAACTGTCAGAAACCTTGTTGTCTTAACAAGGTTCAGTATTTTTTCTTAGATACATAATTTTCAGTTTGTTCTTTTTGATCAATTCAAAATGGTTAGTTCAAAATGGTTAATTTTAGTTAGTTTCAACATTTTAATTCTTTTCAAGTAAAAATGATTTTACCAGTGTCCTCACTATGTCATTCTAGAGGGTAATTTTTATTCTTTATTAATGGATTCTACACCGCGTCCAGTATTTATTGTTTTTACTATTACTTAAAAATGTTTCGTTGACTATTCTACATTTATCTTTGAATAGATGTGTAAGTGTATTTCTGAATTTATAGTATTAGAATTAGAACCACAAGAGATATGCACATTTGAAATATTGAAAGGAATTACCAAATTGTTTTTAAAAACACTGTGTTGATTTAGACTTTTATTTATTTCCTCGGGTATTGAGGAAAAAATATCTCTCCTGCCCCATCAACAAATCTGAATAATAAACAGACTATTTTTTACATTATACAATACATGCAAAAATTAATAAAGGTTAAAAAATAATAATGAACCTCACTATCCACTACTCAGCTTAAAACAAAAATATTACCAATAGCTTTAATGTCTCATCTCATTTTATCTGGTCTCACACTGAAGTAACTGCTTTCCTACATTTCTCAATCCATTTCCCTCACTTTTACACACATATTTTTACCACATGCCTTTCTCTAAACAATGTATTCTATAGTTTTGTGTATTTCTCTTTATATAGCTGTGATTATATTTTATGTTTTTTCTGCAATCTACCATTTTTTAGCTCAATATTTTTTAAAGATTCATCAATTTTAACACACCTAGATTGGGTTAATTATGTTTTATTGCTATGTAGTTTCTCATTATATTAATATACATATTATACCTAAATTTATTTATTCTTTCTCTTGTTGGTGGACTTAATATTGTTTTTTTATATATGTATATATTTGTATTCTAAACAATGTTGTTATAGAATTTTTTGTAAATGTCTCCTGTTATTTGTGCAACAGATCTTTAGAATAGCAAGTCTTAAATGTGGTCCAGGGCCTTCTTGAGGTGAGCAAGTCCCTTTCAGAGGGTCTATAAAGTCAAAAATATTTTAATAATTTACGAATATGTTATTTGTATTTTTTACTGTGTTAATATATTTGTATTTGTGGTACAAAAACAATGGTTGGTAAAGCTGCTGGTACCTTAATCAGCGGTCCCCAATCTTTTGGGCACCAAGGACTGGTTCTCCTATGAGAATCCAATACCCGTTGATCAGAAGTGGAGATGAGGTGGTGATGCTAGTGCTGGGGAGCAGCTGCAAATGCAGATGAAGATTTTCTTGCTTGCCTGCCACTCACCTTGTGCTGTGTAGCCTGGTTCCTAAGAGATCACAGACTGGTACTGGTCCATGGCCTGGGGAAATGGGGACCCCTACCTTAAATGAGTCAAGGATTTGAAACTGAACAGTACTAATAATC
This sequence comes from Macroglossus sobrinus, assembly GCA_004027375.1. Taxonomy (NCBI): domain Eukaryota; kingdom Metazoa; phylum Chordata; class Mammalia; order Chiroptera; family Pteropodidae; genus Macroglossus; species Macroglossus sobrinus. The sequence goes on from PVKZ01002363.1 coordinate 37,476, forward strand.
TTCATATTTTTTCCTATCACATACTCACAGAGAAAAACAAATAGAATTTCTAGTTTTACTCTAGCATTAAATTATTGATTTAAAATATCTTGATTCTTGGACACTACTAAGAGCAGAACTAGTGAGAGGAGAATGGTTGTACATGGTTCCTGAAAAAATGTATTCTCTAGGTCTCAAATTATTGAGTTTGCTATGCTTAGCAGCATAGGACTAGAAGACAAGGAGGGCCTATAACGGTCTGGCACTTAGCATAGAAGGAATGGCAGAAGGTGCCTGGTGGATGATTCCAGGTTTTATTGCTTCACTGAATGACTATAGGGGGTAGGGGCAGAAAAATCTTGACTCTTAAATACATGTCTTATTAATATTTTTTGTAACAAATTAAGAGATACATAGCAAGAATTTTGTATACTAAAGCATAATTGTTGTCTGGGAGAAAAGCAATGTGATTATTTGCGCTGTAAAGTAAACTAGTCGAACTTTCAATAAACACATATTTTACTTAAAAAAGTGACAGGTAAATTGTAGGTATTTGGTTGATATCTCAGAAAGTAACTAAGTGAGCCTGTCACTTGATAAAAAAATAACTGAAAGTATTTCCAATGATACAATTAGAGTGTTCAAATGAAAATTAGAATTTTGGAAAATTTATATTCTGTCATTACCATGATAGTTTTCCAACATTTAAATATTTCTCTCATGAGATTAAAAGCAATATTAATAATTATATTTTTGTTTTTTTTATAAAGAAAAAAATAACTGTCTGGAAGTTCTGCATAACTAAATAAACCAATATTTTTCCACGGGACCAACACATGGTGTTAAAAAAGTCATAAATTGCTAAAAGACTCATGAAAAAGACAAGGCAGACCAATGGTTTAGTGTTACAGAATAAAATAAGTTTGTTGATATAATTGCAGAATATACATTGCAATAACCCTTTAAGAAACTTCAACTTGTCAATTTTAGTGTAGTATCAAGGAATAATATCACATGTACCTGAAGAACTTCCTCTTCTTTTATAACTTCATACTTAAAACTAAATTTTTTTCATACAGTTCAATTAAAACAACATATTGAAACATATGTAATACAGAAGCATATATAAAAATTCAGTTGTCAAAGATAGCTGATTAAGTTGGTATTAAAGAGATTTTCAAATGCCTATCTTCCCAGTTTTTTTTAAATTAATATATGTATCACAATCTGACAGAATTATGGGAGAGAACTGATAAATTCATCAACATAGTCAGATTCTAACACAATTTTCTCACCAGTTTATAAATCAAGCAAACAAAATTAATAATGTTAAAAAATATATTTGAACAACATAATAATAAATGAACAACCAAATGATCATAAATAGATAATTGTACAAAACTACTGGTATGTACGTATTTAGTTCAACCACACGTAGGATATTTAAAATAATTCAATATAAAACATATTATAAAATATTTATCTTCAAATTCACAAGAATTATATAAGATAGACTACATATTTTATCAAAATAAAAATAAATAGTAATAATAAAATTCACTTCTATATCTCATTGTCAATATAAAATATGCAAATGTAAAACTATTAAAAGTATTTGGGTCTTAGCATTATGAAAACATTATGTATCAATATTTCTGGGATACTGCTGATATGGTACTGTATTTAGAGGAAATTTTATATTAAAAAAGACAACATTTTAAGTACTAACGGTAACAATTCAATTTGTATTACTATCATCTCTTAGCCTTTCAATGGATGAAGTTAATACATACTTTAGAGCAGAAAAAATATGATTTTATATGTTTCCTTATAATTCAAATTTAACATTAGGTGATTTTCATAACCTATTAGATTTTGTGGTTATATTTCTTTAATATTTCACTGAAGATCTCAGTTCTCGGTTGCAAATATTTTTAACAGGCTTATTTGCTTTATTATAGTATATTTAATATAGCTTCAGATAATAATAATAGTAATCTTTAAAATTAGACCATTGAATGAAATTTGAGATCTCTTTGCTATTTTTCTTGTATATAGAATATTTTCATTAATTAAGACTATTTTAAACACTTTTTTGAAGTCAATTTGAACATTCATTTTCTCTGTATAGTATTGCCAACATGATATGGAGTTAGATTAATTTGTTAGTTTTTGTTTAAATGTAGAGATTCATTTTAAATTTTACTTTATTTTATAAATGTACAAAACAATTACTTTACAAATTAAAAATAATTTCAAAATTATTCAGAAATGAATTTAAATATTTCTGTTTTTACCACCCTGCTCTATCCTCTTTACAGATAAAGAAAACATTTATATGACAAAAATCATCTTTTATTCTTAGTTTCTTTTCATAAATATAAGCAAATATGTGCATATACATGAATATGTGAAAATAGACTGTGAACTATATATATATATATATACACACACACACATATGTTCATACACTTGTATATTTGTTTCCTACCTATTTTTTTTGAAACTGGTAACAGATACTATGTACTCTCCTGCAACTTATTATTATTTTTTTACTTAGAATAATTTATATACAATAAAATATACAGGTTTTAAATGTACAATTAAATGGGTTTTGAAAAATGTATATACCTAAAAATTAACTTGAATCAAAATACAGGTTTTATAAATTTTCCTGGTTCCCCTTTTAGTCAATCTGCACTCAACCCAAAGACATCAGTGTTCTTCTTCCTATCATCAAATATAACTTTTGTTTTATATTGAAAAATATATAAATGGAATCATACTAGAATCATAATTACATATTATTTACTGACTTTTTTTTTGCTCATCTCATTTTATTGCTGTGTTATATTACATTGTATGAATAAACTATATTTTGTTCACCTATTTTTTTGCCTGCCATAAGTAAAGCTGCTGTAATGATCTTTCCACAGATCTTTTGCAGGTATATTTCTTTCCTATAGGTAAATACTGCAACTGGAATTGCTGGCTGATAACAGCAGATATATTTAATAATATAAAAATTAATAAACTGTTTATCAAGGTGATTGTAAATTTTCCACTCCCATTTGCAGTGTATGAAAATTCTAGTTAGTTCAAATCCTCATCAATACTTGAAATTGTCAGTCTTTTCTTTGTAAGCAAATCTATTTGGTACATAAGTGTGATTTTAACATACATTTTCATGATTACTTATTATAACAAACACCATTCACACAGTTATTAGCCATTAACATATTTTCTATTGTGAAGATTCTATATAAGTTCCTCCCCCAAGTTTTTGTTGTGCAGTTGTTTTTATTATTATTTTATTTGATTTTATTTTTTAATATTAAATTTATTGGGGGTAATAGTAATTGATAAAATTTTATAGGTTTCAAGTGTACAATTCATCATACATCACCTGTGTATGGCATTGTATGTTAACTATCCCAAATCAAAACTGCTATCATCACATATGTGACCTGCTTTTACCCATTTCTATCTCCTCCCACCCCCCTTTGTTCTCTGGTAACCACCATAATGTTGTCTATATCTATGAGTTCTTGCTTGTTTACTTTTTTTGTTACTTTTAGTTTTATATACCACATGTAAGTGAAATTATATGGTTCTCAACTTTTTTTTTTGTCTAACTTATTTGGCTTATCATGATATTTTCAAGATACATCCATGTTATTGCAAATGGAAGTATTTCATCTTTTCTTATGGCTGAGTAGTATGCTTTTGTGTATATGTACATATTCTTTATCCAAACATCTATCAAAGGGCACTTCAGTTGTTTCCATGTCTTTGCCATCATAAATAATGCTACTATGAACATTAGGGTGCATATATCTTTGCAAATAAAAGTTTCCAACTTTAGAGTAAATACCCAGAAGAGAAATGGTTGGGTTATATGTTAATTTTATTCTTAGTTTTTTGAGGAAACTCCATAATGTTTTCCATAGCAGCTGTACCAACTTGCAGTCTCACCAGCAGTGTATAAGGGTTTCTTTTTCTCTGCATCCTCTCCAACATTTGTTAGTACTTGTCCTGTTGATTATAGCTATTCTAACAAGTGAGAGATGGTATCTCATTTTGGTTTTGATTTACATTTCCCTAATAGCTAATGAAGTTAAGTATATTTTCATATATAGGTTGACAATTTGAATCTATTCAGGTCTTCTGCTCATTTTTTTAATTGGATTGTTTGTTTTCTTATTGTTGAGTTGCATGAGTTCTTTTTATATTTTGGATATTAGGCTCTTATTGGAGGCACTGTTTGCGAATGTCTTCTCCCATTCAGTTAGTTGCCTTTTTGTTTTATTGATGGTTTCTTTTGCTGTGCAGAAGCTTTTTAGTTTGATGTAGTCTCATTCATATATTTTTGTTTTTACTTTTCTTGCATCAGAAAATCCTCTCTAAATCCAACGTCCATGATTTTAGTACCTATGATTTCTTCTATGAAATTTATTGTTTCAGGTCTTATATTCAGGTCTTTGACCCAAAATTGGAGTTAATTTTGGTATGTGGTGATAAATATCAGTGTAGTTTTATTCTTTTGTATATGGCTTTCCAATTTTCTCAGCACCATTTATTGAAGAGGTTTTTCCTTTCTTCATTGTATGTTTTGGGCTCCTTTGTCGTAAATTATTTTCCCAAATATGTGGGGATTGATTTCTAGGCTCTCAATATTGTTTCATTGGTCTGTGTGTCTGTTTTTCTATCAATACCATGCTTTTTTTATTATTATTATTGTTTCGTAGTATAATTCAAAGACAGCCAGAGTGATACTTTTGGCCTTGTATATTTTTCAAGATTGCTTTGACTATTTAAGGTTTTTTGTACTTTCATACAAATCTGATGATTTTTTTCTATTTCTTTATAAAATGCCATTGGAATTTTGATGAGATTGCATTAAATCCATGTAATACTTTAGGTAATAAAGTCATTTTAACTATGTTGATTCTTCCAGTCTATGAACACAGAATATCTTTCCATTTCTTTGTGTCATCTTTAATTTCTTTTATTAATGTCTTATAGTTTTCAGTGTATAGATTGTTTATATATTTCATTAGGTTTACTCCTAAGTATATTTTGTTGTTGCAATTGCAAAATAACTATAATTTTTTTTTCTGAAAATTTATTGGTAGTGTATAGGAATAATATGGATTTTTGAATAATAGTGGTGATAGTGGACAGTCTTGTCTTGTTCTTGATCTTAGAGAAAAGGGTTTTAGTTTTTCACCATTGAAGATGATGTTAGCTGAGAGTTTGTCATATATGGCCTTTATAATGTTGAGGTATTTTCCTTTTATACCCATTTTATTAAGTGTTTTAATCATAAATGGATGCTATAGGTTGTCAAATGCTAGTATTTTATTTATAAGTTTTGCACCTGTGTTCATGAGAGGTATTGGTCTATAGTTGTGTGTGTGTGTGTGTGTGTGTGTGTGTGTGTGTGTGTGTGTGTGTTAAATTTACCAGGTTTTAGTATTGGGGTAATATTGGCCCCAGAAAATGTGTTAGGAAATGTCGCTTCTTCAACTTTCTGAAAAAGTTTGAAATGAATGATCAAATTCACTGCTGAACCCACCTGTTCCTGGACTTTCACATTTTGGGAGGTTTTTGATTATTGTTTCAATTTCCATACTGTTAATCACTTTATTTAAATTTTTCAGTTCTTCCTGATTCAGTCTAGGAAGGTTGTATATTTCTAAGAACTTTATTTCTTCTAGGTTATTAAAGTTAGTGACAATTTTTAAATAATATTCTTATATGATCTTTTGTATTTCTGTGGAATTTGTTGTGACATCTCCTCATTCGCTTCTGATTTTGTTTATTTGTGACTTATCTCTTTTTCCTTTGTGAGCCTACCCAAGAATTTGTCAGTTTTTTATCTCAAAAAAAATCTTTGTTGCATTAATTTTTTATTTCTTTGTTTATTCTCAATTTTATTTAATTCTGCTCTAATTTTTATTATTTTTTTTCTGCTGTTGTATTTTGGCTCATTTGTTCTTTTTCTCCTAGTTTTTAAAGATGTAATGTTAGGTTGTTAATTTGGACTTGTTCTTTTTTTTTGAGATAAGCATGTAATGATATCAACTGTTCTCATTACTTTTGCTGTTTCTTGAAAGTTTTGAAATGTTGTACTTTTATTTGTGTTTGTTTCTATGTATCTCTCGATCTTTCCTTTTGTTTTTTCTATTACCCAGTCATTCTTTAGTAGCATGTTGTTTCATCTCCACATATTTATGGTTCTTCCTGCTTTTTTAAAAAAAAATTAGTCTTCAGTTTCAAAGCATTATGATCAGAGAATGTGCTTGGTATGATTTCAATCTTCTTAAATTTATTGAGGCTACTTTTGTGTCCCAACATATAATCTATCCTTGTGAATGTTTTATGTGCACTAGAAAAGAATGTATAATCTGATGTTTTGAAATGAAATTTCTATAAATGATGATTATGTCCAATTGGTAATGTGTCATTTAAGAATAATTTTTTCTCATTGATTTTCTGTTTGAATGATCCACCATAGCTGGCAATGGAGTATTTAGGTTTCCTACTATAATTCTGTTTTTGTCAGTTTCTCCTTTTAGTTCTGTTAGTAGTTTCTTTATATATTTTGTTAATCCCTGACTGGGAGCACAAATATTGATAAGTGTTATGTCTTCTTGGTGTATAATCTTCTTTATCATTATAAAGTGTCCATCATTGTTTATTGTTACCTTTTTATCTTAAAGTCTATTTCATCAGCTACAAGTATGATTATACGTGCTTTTCTCTGGATGACATTTGCTTGGAGTGTCATTTTCCACCCTTTCACTTTGAGTCTATATTTGCCCTTGCAGCTGAGATGTGTCTCTTGAAGCAGCATATGGTTGTGATTTCTTTTTTTCATCTAATCTGCTACTCTGTGCCATTTTGGTGAATTCAGTCCATTTATATTTAGGGTGATTATTGAAATACAAGGTTTTACTATAGCTATTTTATCTTTTGTTTTGTGGTAGCTTGATGTCTTCATTGTTTCTTTGTCCTTGTTTTTCTGTCTGTTATTTTAATTTGGCTGTGTTTTCTGGTTTTTCCCTCCATTTTCTCTTGTTTTATTTTATGTGTCTCAGTATTGGATTTTTTGTTTCTTGTTATCATTAAGTTTATATAAGAAAGTTCTATATATACAGTAGTTATTTGTTTTCTTCTGTGTGGGCCTTATCCCTATTCCCCTTTGCAGATTTGAATTTTTACTCCCTTTCCTTTTCTGTTTTTGTTGTCTCAAATTATCCCTATTTATACTGTACATTCATTTATAAGTTACATTAACTGTTGTCTTCTCCTTTTGAGGAGTTTTTTTAAAAATCTCTAACTATTATGAAATATTTAAGCTTATAATACCCCATTCTTAATGAGGATTGCACTTTCCTGCTTCTGTTTGTCTGGTATTCATTTTACTCCTAGTTATGTATTTTTTGTCTTTTTGTTTTGGATAGAACAATCTCCTTCAGTATTTCCTGTACTGTAAGCCTTGTCATAGAATATTTTCTCCACTTTTGTATATCTAAAAAAAGTCTTTATATATATATATATATATATATATATATATATATATATATTTATTTATTTATTTATATTTCTTCTTTATATCTAAATGATAACTTCGCTGGATATATTATTCTTGGCTAGTAATTTCTTTCTTTAGTATTTGATTCCATTCTTTCCTAGCATGTATGGTTTGTGCTGAGAGGTCTGATGATAATCTGATGTGCTTTTCTTTTTTCTCGATAAGTTATTGTGTTCTTTTCCTTGGCTGTCTTGAGAATTATTTTTTTGTCATTAATTTTTGACAAATTTAATATAATGTATATTTGAGAAGGTGTTTTTTGGTTGAGATTATTAGCTGTTCTGTTTTCTTCTTGGATTCCAGGATCCAGTTCTTTCCATAGGTTTGGGAAATGCTCATCAACTGTTTGAATATGCTCTCTGTTTTCTTCTCCCTCTCTTCTCTTTCCGGTGTACCAATTATTCTTATGTTGCTTTTTCTGAAGATGTCAGATAGTTCTTGTGGAGTTCTTTCATTTTTTTTCACTCTCAAGTCTCTCTCTTCTTCCTTCTACATCATTTCCAGATTTCTGTCTTCGACATTACTAATTCTTTCCTCCTTCTGCTTGGCTCTATTTCCTAAGCTTGCTATTTCATTCTTCATCTCTTTCAATGTGTTCTTCACCTTCAAAAGTTCTATTTAGTTTTCTTTTAGAGTTTCAATCTCCTTGGTGAAGTTATTTGAACTGTCAATCAGAATTTTCTTGCATCTTGTTGAGTGTTTTCAGAAGTACAATCTTGAATTCTCTGTCATTTAAGTCAAATATTTCCATATCTTTAAGCTTATTTTTTGAAGATTTCTTTTTTTTTTTTTTTGAGTTGCCTTGCCACCTTGGTTGTTGATAGTGTTTGATGGACTATTTCTCTGCCTAGGTATTAATGGGGATGTAATCTACTTTTTTTAAAAAAATGAAAATTTATTATACAGTGATCTCTCTTCAGTAGGTTAATAAGAAGAGGTTTTTCTTTTGATTTCCAGTGGGTGGTGCCAAAGCCTCTTCCATCACCGAAGCCTGCTGGATATCTTCTTTGAGATTAAGAATTCTCTTTATTCTTTGTAGAGGTGTGTATCTCCTTTGTGAGCAGGTCACCTCAATCCCAGGGTTCTACCTCTGTGAGAGAATGTGTAGGGAGATAGGAGTCTGAGCCTCTGAAAAGGCCCGGAAATCCTGGTAGTGACCCACTCAGGTGCAATGCTTAGTTGCTTACTTTCAAATCAGCCTGATTTGGTAGGGGTGGGGTGAATTGACAGAGGCCAGCTTTGTGTGTGGCTGTTTTCTTTCCAGTAATGCTGGCTCAGGATTCAGCTGCTTTGCTTCTATATCTCCATCCCTGTATCTGGGACTGGCTTCTGTTTATATATCAGTTCTGGTTGCACGATATCCCCTATGGTTCCAGTGCTCCACACTGGGGGGATATGGAAAGAAGGGAAGAGTGAATTCTGGGATAATGGGGTTGGCGGTAAGGCTCCATGATTCGTTTCCTGCCTGGCAATGGTGGTTGCTAAGACACAGCTGATTCCCCTCTGTTCTCACTCTCTGCCTTGTTTTCTGCCCTGATCATGAGGTCTACTGTGTGGACTATGCTTATCTCACAGGCAGGACTGTTCATGGCTTCAAAGAGCCAAGAAGCCACCACATAATTCTCCTCTCCCCCACCCCCCGCATTCTGCTGGGGGCTCCAGGCTGTTTTCTGCAGCACCTAGCTTTGTTTCTTTCTCTCTTTTCACCTCCTAGTTTTCCGCAAATGGCCCACACTTAGATGCTGTGATGTGCATGCATGTGTGCAGATTGGGTATTATTTTTTTGGAATGTAGGTGTTCAGCTTGTTATAATTTCAAAGGGAGAAGTCAGGGGAGATTTCTCACGCCACCATGCTTCTGACCTAGGCCCTATCTGAGGTCTGTGTTTCTTTAGTCAGCAATATGCTTTTTCACATCAGATTCCTGGACACTGGCAGCTGGTTGCAGCTTTCTTGGAGACATTCCCTTCTTCTGCAAAACAAACTCATAAATTCTCCTCAAAACCCTGAAGTTATCTCTTCCCGCTTGACAAAGAAACATCACATCAGCAGCACAGAATTATATGGAGAGAACAAAGGCAGTTGAGCAAGAGAGTGGTTAACATGAACAGTCTTAATTAAAAATTAAATTATTTAATTCTATTTGCCAAAAATACTCGGGATTTGACTACAGTTACTCCAATATCATTTATTGAAAAATATATTATTTTTATTCATTAATTGAATTTCATTGGTGCTTTCTTTTTAAATCAAGAGAACATTTTATGTGGGTCTATTCCTGGTCTTTGTAATCATAATGCCTTGATTACTATAACTTCATATAATATAATTATAAATATATGTTTAGGTAATATGTTTAAAAACAAAATCTTCCACTAATGCTTTCTTTGTGGTGAAATATTTTCTAGAAAAGTAACAGAGAAAGGAAAAAGTTTTTAATTGGATAAGCATTAAACCAGAATGTAATACACATCACAGGGGATCTGCTAAGAGATTGCAAATACAAAAAGAAATCTTACTTCCATATATAGCCAAACAAATGCAACCCATTACATCCTTGCTTTCAAGATAATAAATAACTGATCCTCAAATAAAAGAGCTTGACAGCACTTTTTATCACACATAATTTATACTAACTTTATTGTAGTAATCGGGAGGCCACTTGTGTTAGCAAACTGGCTTTACTACTAGAAAAAAACAAACTTCTTTATCTATATATTTATACAGGATATAGATTTGCAAACTGGAGCAAAACACCCATCAAAGTAATGCTCTTATCCTTCCCACAGAATTAAGAGATAGAAATACTATCTACCTTAATGATTTTATTTTAAAACTTGGCTCTCAGGTCCTGGAGGAAACATTCCTGAGTTGTGAGACTGGAAAGATGCTTATTTAGCCATTACAAAGGTTCACATACTGCCAGAGCCAGCCGGCAATAAACGAATCAGTCCCGAGAGGGGGAGTGAGGATTAAGAAAAAAGAGAGAGAGACAAAAGATAGAGTCAGGAGGGCTACCAGTAAATACTACGCCTGCCGGAGTTTATTTAGCACAGCATATTCATACCCTTGGAAATGCATGAAAAGCAAAACCCACAGATATTCTAACAATTGCTGACATTTACATAAGTTCTCTCAAAACATCCTTGTTCCTGTTTTCCATTCCTTATTCCTTTTGTTAAGGAATGTTCAACTCTATCCATTAAGCCAAACTTCCTCCTTCAGTACAGAACCCGCCTGCTCTGCAAACTTCTAGCTCGCAGGCAACTTTAATCCTATCTGTAGGGCATTCAGTAAGAATGGCTCCCAACAACATAGTGTAAAAAAGACAAAGAAATTCTGAAGGAAGAGGGAGGGGAGGAAAAGTTTCTTCTCTTATTTTCTACAGAAAGAACTACACTTCTTATTTTTTTTCTATTTGCCCTTCCATTTGTTAGTGTAAGTTATCCTATTTTTTTCTTCAGTATTCTTATTCTAGGTCATTTTTGTTTATAGACTGAATTAGACTGTCAATTTCTCCAAGCTGTTTGCTGAAATTTTGATTGGGAATGCATTGAATCTACAACTTCATTATATCATGTGCATTGGTAAATATCAATGACTGACATTTTATCAATTTTGAGTTTTCTTTTCAAAGACATATATATTTCTATTTAGATTTTCTTTAATTTCTCTCAATAATGGCTAGGACTAACTCTAAAATACTGAAGTTCTAAAAGCAGATATTTTTGTATTTCCTGAAAATATTAGTTTAGTTTACCATTAAATTTTATGTTTTTTTATTTATGTTTTTGTTTTATTTCAAATGGGAAACTATCTTACATTTTTAAAATGACAATTATATTGAAAAAGCTAATAATTTTATGTATTGATTTTGTGGACAATCATCAAACTAAACTGTCACATTGTTTTCTAACATTTTCCAGTTGATCCTTTTGGGCTTGTTAGGAATGCAATTTTATCATCTACAAATAAATACAATTATTTTTGCTTATTTTAAATGTTTATGTGTAATAGTTTTTTCTTAACATTTTTTGTTTGTTTTTTAGGATTTCCAGAATTAAAATACAGTAATTAGGGACATTTATATATCATTTCTGACTTTAACAAATATACTTCAAAGATCTTTTGTTGTTGTTGTTCATTATCTTTTAGTTAATTTGTTTCTTAATTTTTCTAAATTGACTTTTTATATAGAAGATAATATCAGCAAAGGAAAAAAAATTGCAAAAACAACAAATCTTCAATATATAAATGATATTCATAATGTAAAAGAAGAATAAAACCAACAGTCATAAGACATAATGTTCAGAAACAAATGTAATCTCTCCACATATTCTAAATCTACAGTTTGACAATCTTTTCATTTTATTTTATTTTTATCCTATCTATACATTATTTCTGGAACAAAAATTAACTTAGCCAGTCCCAGTATGACCAAACCCTGATGTTTATGCAATCTAAAATAGTATCCGAGGAACTCCCATATTGTTCTCAAAAATGGGTGTGCTATTTTCCATTCTCATAAACAATCACAAAGGTTGCTTTTTCTCTACATTATCATGAACACTTGTTATCTCTTGTCTTTTTAGTAATAATTATTCTAACAGGTTGAGGTGACATCTGTGGAGAAGGGAAAATTTTCCCTTTCCCTCCTTTTGTTCTTTTGCTAGCCGAATAATCAAATAAACAGGAGGCATATTGACAAAAATTTAAACTTAATATTGTGCACATGGGAACCCCACATACATGAGAGAGACAGAGACTTCATATGCATAAGAAGCAAAGAAAGAAGGGGGATTGAGGTATGTAAGACATTCTAAGCTAGAGATGAGGAAATGCATCTTGGGGGCTTCAAAGGGTCATTGCAAGATGGTAAGAAGAACAGATGTTTAGTAAATAGAAGTTTGTCCTGTCATATATATAGGTCAATATAATTTATCTCTGATAATACCTTATTGGCAAGGCTTCTAATTTAAATTCTTCTAAATAGTTAAGGGTAGTGGTGGCAGAAGTTTCTCTCAAGCCTGGAACTAAAATTGCCTTTAGCTGAAAGTAATCTGTGTATCACTAAGGCAGATCTTGAGGTGGCTCATTCTGGATCCCCACACTTCTCATTGTGAATTTAATTTTCATTTCCCTGATGATTAGTTGATGTTGAAAATTTTTTTATGTACTTGTTGGCCATTCATATGTCTTCTTTGAAAAACAGTTGTTTAGTTTATTTGTTCATTTTTTAATTAGAATATTTGATTTTTTGTGCTTTTGAGTTGTATGAGTTCCTTACATGTTTTGGATGTTTAGCCTTTATCAGATACATAGTTTGCAAATACTTTTTTCCATTCATTTTATTGATTTATTTTCTTTTTCTGTGCAAAAGTTTTGTCTGATGTAGTATGGTAGTTACTAAAAAAATTAAAAATAGAACTACCATATAATCCAACAATCCAGCTTCTGACTATTGACAAAAATTTCTTGCTTTACCAAATTTTAGTCGAGCTCTTGAACCTTCTCTTAGGTCTACCTGTGCACTTCCTAATTTAGTTTTAGCAAGAACTTGGTTAAATCAGTTTAACTATAACCTCAACCTTAATATTTGATCGCCCTCAATATCTGATCAGTTTTTTTTTAATCTTTTATCATCCCCCGGGTGATTTCTGATCACCCCGCCCTGTCTTCAGCAAGAATCTTGATATGTTTGTATGGCCAGAATCCCCCCTTACTCTTGATGTTTCCTGTTAGTACTTTTCTATGCTGTGACCCCCAACCTACTTTGTGGCTACAAATTCGTGTTTGCCCATATTATATTTGGAGTTTAGCCAAATTTTTCTTCTTCATTGCAATTGTCCTTATATCTGTTGTTATGGTCCTTAACAAATGTCAATATATATATTTTTTCCTTAATAGCATATATCTAAAAAAAATGAAACCATTAACATGAAGAGATATCTGCATCCCCATGTTAATTTCAGCATTATTCACAATAACAAAGACTTGGAAACTGCATAGGTGTTCTCAACAAATGAATGGATAAAGGAAAAAGTATATATATCTGTAATGGTCATGAGAACTTATGTATTTAAGATGGCGATGTAAGATCTAAGATGGCAAATGGAAAATTTTAAATTCCCCCAGCAAGGTAGACTGCAATCTCCTCCGACCAAGGGCTGGAATTCTCCACCCAGACATCCTGTTTGCTTGCTTAAAGGTCAGGCCATAATCAGGCCATATGGTTAGCCAATAAGGAACTGCAACCTGTCCCGCGCACGCCAAGTTAGCCCGCCATAAACCTAATATAAGGAACCTCATGCTAAGGATCGGGGCTCTTGTTCTCGCTGCTGCGTCAGTGGAGGCTTGATCCCGGATTCGAATTCGTAATAAAATTTTCTTTTTGATTCTAATTCGGCTCTAAGGTCATCTTGTCCGAGTACAGTCCGTAACAATATCTATATATGAGAATGTATACACACCACTACACACACACACACACACACACACACACACACACACACACACTTTATAAAGTATGAAGTATATATGCTCTATGGTATAGTTCTTATAGCGAGAGAGAGATAGTATATATAGTATATACCTGTCATAAAAGGAAAGAAATAGTGCCATTTGCAATAACATGGATGAACCTTGAGAATATAATGTTAAGTAAAATAACTCAGACATAGGAACATGAATACTGTATGATCTAACTTATATGTGGAATCAAAAAAAGGCAAATTCATAGAAACAGATTGTAGAATGGTGATTGGCAAGGGCTGGGCTGGGGAAAATAGAGAGATATTGGTCAAAGAGTACAACTTCCAGTTATAAGATGAATAAGTTATGGAAATATAGTGTACAGCATGGTGATAATAGTTAACAATACTGTATTATATACTTGAAAATTGGTAAAAGAGTGGATCTTATAAGTTCTTACCAACAACAATAAAAAAATGGTAATTCTGTGAAGTGATGGAGGTGTTAACTATCCTTATTGTTATATACATGTATCGAACCATTACATTGTACTCCTTAGACTTACAAAATAGTATGTTAATTTTATCTCATTAAAGCTAAAAAAAGAAAAAAATTATAATTAAAAAAAATAAAGTACTATCTGATATTTAATGAGTGATTATGATGTTACAAACTGTAAAACACATACTTTATGCATAGGTCATTTCACTTATTCCACACTGTTAGAGAAATCAATTAAATCCCTCTTTTTTTAAATGAAGAATCCTTTAATATCTTTATTTTATTTTGGTTTTCAAATCTACACTTTATCAGTCATTTTTTATTATTCATTCAAAAAATAACCAATTTATAAATGTTTAGCAGTGTTTCATTACAGCAAGTTTTACCTATAATATATTCCTTGACTCATGGTAGATTTACTTTCTCATTTTGAATCCCAGTTTAGTTTTCATCGCACTTATTTTTTTCTGTAATTTTGATACCTTATAACCTTATGCTTTTGGCCTTCTTTTTCTTGCCTGAGCCAGCCAGCTAAGTTCGAACAGTTCCCGAGAAGGAAGAGTGAGGATTGAGAAAAGAAAGAAAAAGAGAGAGACAGAGAGAGAGACAAAGAATAGAGTTGGGAGGGCTAACAGTGAATACTGCGCCCCGAGTTTATTAAGAACAGTATATTTATACCCTAAGATGTTCATGAGAAGCAACACCACAGATATGCAAACAATTTCAGTAACAAGCTTATTCATTAAGCCAATCTTCCTCCTTCAGTAACAAGCTTACCTGCCCTGCAAACTTCTAGCTTGCAGGCACTTTTAACTCTGTCTGTAGGACATTCAGCAATAATGGCTCCCAACATTTTCTGTATCTTATACTCAAGCTACATTTCAGCTAGTAACAATCCTATATACGTTCAGGTGGACTCTCCCTGGAATTCTGTCTTTTCTGAACTACATTCTCCTACTTTAAGTGGCATGGCCTGTGCTATGTAAAGCTTGTTTTTAACCAACATAATGTTTTTCTGTGACATTCAGAGAGAGATTATGAAATAATGAAATTGTGTTTCTATTGATTTCATTTTAAATATTTAACACATATTTTACAGTTTCTTCCACCCCAAGTCATAGCTGCCAGCCTTTTTGTCAAGGGATACTATTGTTCATGTTAGAAAAAAAAATTTATATATATATATATATATATATATATATATATATATATATATATATATACCAAAAGCAACTGAACTTGAACTTCTTTCTAGCTTCTCTCCTGTAGTTTCTGTCAACCTTCTATTGAGCTGGGCAATGGCAAAAGCAGACTGCTAGATTAAGAAATTTAAAACCTACAGAGTCCTTGAGTTTGTTAATAAGCATCTATAAAGCAGATAACTGGCTATACCAATTGCTTATAGTGTACAAAGTTTGGTCCCCTCATTTTCTTTCTCCTGGGTTTTTATAACTTAATGTGGAAAATTTATATTGTATTAAATATATTTTATTTGATAAAAATTTGTTTTACTAAGAAGGTTGACCTTAGGCATATGAAAATTTAATAGTTAAGTGTTTTGACTTTTTGTAATTTCAAATTATACATAACAATACATATAATTTTATTGAAATTTTATTTTAAAATAATTGAAAATTAATGTATACAATAAAAATAAATTTATTTTAGGATTTTGAGTCATGACTACTATTGGGTTAGTACAGAAACAATTTACTTAGAAAGTTAATCTAGATGATAATGTACCAACTGAATCTCATTGTAGCTTTATTGTTTTTGTATATAGCCCAATTTAATTTTGAGGAATTGTGTGCTGTAATAATATTTAAAAGTTTTGTATCAACAATAGTAAATTTTAAAACTGTATCATAAAATGACTATCTTTTTAACCTTTATATATCTCACTGAGTAAAGTTTAAAATTAATTAATATGATTAATTCATTATGTCATAAATCCAAATAAATATAGAACACAATATTTAGATATAGAAAAAACTTAAGGAATAATATAGTCTAGAGGATTATAGATATTTCTGACTGAGACCCATAGTATAAAATAACTTTAACTTCCCAGTAAACACACACACACACACACACACACACACACACACACACACACACACACTCACACACACTCACACAGTTATTATAATTGATCAAAATGATTCAGGAAACAATATCAAGCCTTATTATATTCAGTGAACAGTAATATTTTATTTTATATTGTATTTCATTAATAAATTCTGCTCATAACCACCTGAATCGATTTCACAACTAAAGATGTTTCAAAAAAAAGTTTTAAATAGTTATATAACTTTCTCATTTTACTGATAAGATTAAAGCTTACAGAAGTTAAATTCAACTTCACACATAAAAAATAATCCAGGTTTTTTAACTTTC
Source organism: Macroglossus sobrinus (assembly GCA_004027375.1). NCBI lineage: Eukaryota > Metazoa > Chordata > Mammalia > Chiroptera > Pteropodidae > Macroglossus > Macroglossus sobrinus. The sequence goes on from PVKZ01002363.1 coordinate 54,423, forward strand.
ATTTTAATGATTATGCCTTTTTGGGAGTACATTGTATATAAACTGTGAGACTGAGTATTTCATTTTCAACTTTATTTACAAGCATTGAATATAATTCTATTTATTTTTGCTCATATACATCACTTTCCAAATAACATGCAACTTCTACTTCCTTAACTTAAGCCAGATAGGATAAGAAAATAATTCTGTGAGTATAAAAAGAGATCAATACAAATGAAATTTTTAAAAATATTTGTTCATTATATCTTTGCTTCTTCAAGCTAATCACATGTATATCATTCTGTTCATTGACTGCATATTTAATCCAGCAGGAAAAATAATTTAGAAATCGTCACTTCACTTGAATCTCTAAATTTAATCATGATAATATATTTGAAATTACAATATAGTGATATTACTCTATCATAAAAAATTAGTGTGGTTAGCTTGTGCTTTGAAAGTGACATATATGAGTGTACTAAATACATAACAGTGTCACAAAACACCTTAGTCTACTGAGCATTCAGATATATTAAAGACATATATCAAGTTATTTTTCTGTCCATCTTCCCATGAAAGTGATTCAAAATGACTTTGAAGGAAAGCTGTGTTTAAAATAAAGGTACACAAGACAATGTTGAAAGATTATGGCTTGAGTTTAGGTCATACCACTTGAAAGGTGAAAACTTTAAATAGCTTAGTGGTTATCAGATCAACTTTTTTATTATGTTTAATATATTCTGAATCGTTTAATAATATAATGAGTATCACAGTTATGTTTCAATAAATATTACATTTGATGAAAATAAGAAACAATAAAGATTATGGCTTGAATTCAGAGCACACCATTTACTCTCTGTTACAATTATCTCTCTAGTGGTCTATTCCAACTTCATATTGTCTTTGGGGACCTATTATTATTATTTTTTTTTATTTATTGCCTTCCCTTCTCCTTCAGTCTTCATTATTTGTTTTTGGGGAGTTAAGACCATGGCCTATACTTGTATATGATTTGCCCTCAAGTTATATTTCTCTTTCTTCTTATCCATTAAAATTATTTCATCCTGTGTCTCCTTTTCCTAAAGCCCTATTCACTTTTCTAGGTCAGCAGTTGTCAGGGATGGTTCTAAAAAGAGAAATTTCTGTTGATGTTAAATAGATAATATAAATAACTCTCTTTTATAACACAATCACATAGTATACTTAAAATATTTTAGAAAAAATCTTAAAATAGACAATTTATTCCGAGGATTTCAAACACCAAACCAGGACGGTGGAGGGGCTGATCTTGCTTTTAAGACTTTTACCATTCATCAGAGCACTTGATGGAAAATGGCTACCGATTCACATTTGTCTAATATTTTCCCAGAAACTTTCTACATGGATGTGGTAATAATTCCATCCTCTCAAACAACTTACCATAAGGTTTTCTTAAAATCAGTAATTTTATAATCACATATAAATCAAAGTAACTTAGTGAGAGAAAGCAGACATGCACAAAGTGGAGATTATATCTGCATTAATATAATAATTCAGGCAGTTTTACCTAGAGGATATGGGACAAACATTAAGAAATGAACAACAGATAAATTTATTTTAGGGAAATTTCAGGAAAGTGACATCATATAATAGTAATTGTGCTAATAATTTAAATGAGAAGTGTCAATAGCATGACAATTTAGAGCTTAAGTTTTTTTGTTTGTTTACTTCTGTCTCTACAATAACAACAAAAATGTATAAATTCCATTTTATATGATTATTTTTAAGTTTCAGGTTTCAGTTTCATTGACCAAAGAGTGATTGAAGCTCTTCATTATGTATGATTTTCATCAATATATGCAAAAACATTTTTTGCTTCTTGGTAAGACTGGGGAATTATATTTTCTAATGACCAATTATTAATAAGCTTTTTAAAACATTTTCATATATATTTTAAAAAATATAGTATGAAATTTAAATGCATGGACGTTAGAATCATTAGAATCAGACAAACCTTAGTTTAAAATCTGAGCTCTAACACTCAATATCAGTGATATGACATTGAGTAATTTATTTAACTAGCTGGTGCATAGTTTTTCCAGCTGTAAAGTGGGAATAATTATTTACCTCATAAGCATGATGAAAATGTAAATGAGATAAAATATACAAATCATTTAGTACATTACCTAGAAAACAGTGATTGCTCTAAAATAGAAGCTATTATAGTTGTTTTTATTATCCTTTAGATATAGTTCTAAGTTTTAAAAAAGTGGAACAAAATTTTGTACATCCAAAAACCATATGTTAAACAAATTAGGATATTTTGTTGAAAATAACAAAACTCAATTTAAGTTAACTTAAGAATTCTGCTCCTTTAAATCAAAGACATACTTGTGTCCTAATAATAAAAATATAAGTTATATTATTTTTAATGCTAATTAAAAAGTGTAATTATCCTGATACTGCTCCTCTACTTCCCTCTTCCACTGCACATCCATTTACAATTGAGCAAATACCTGGAAAATGCAATTTATATGTGAATTTGTTTTTAAAAGTTTTCTATAATATAAGGCAAAAATAAAAGCACACATAAATAGATATTATTGGTACTCACAGATATCTGATTCTCTCTTCCAGACAGAAGAAAACCTGAATTTCTTGGATGTTTTGTGGTTATGTGAGGCCATGTAACTAGGCCTAGTCAAATAACCATGAAAAGAAGCATCGTGTGTCCTTTTCAGTCTGAGTCAGTGAAAAGACTTCATGCCATCTATAAGAATCTTTTCTTAATTAAAAAAATAATATATAAGTGACATGTACCACTGTGTATATTTAAGGTGTATAACATGATAATTTGGTACATTTATATATTGCAATATGATTGCCGTTATAGCATTAAGTAACATCTCTGTCAAGTCACATATTTAATTCTTTTTGTATGATGGGAATGATTAAGAATGAGTCTCTTAGCAAATTTGATGTTTACAGTATTGTTATCTATAATCACTATACTGCAAGACTTATTTATATACCAATTGCAAGTTTGTAATGTTAAACAATATCTCTATTTCCCCATCCCCCAGCTTCTGGCAATTGCTATTCTCTCTGTTTTTATTAGTTAAGCTTTTTTGGATCTACACATAAATGATATCATACAGTATTTTTCTTTCTGACTTCTCAGCAAAATGTCTTCAAGTTTCATCTATGTTGTCCCAAATGGCAATACTTCCTTCTTTCTCATGGATGAATAATATTTTACTGTACATATATACTTCTTCTTTTTTTATCCATTTATCCACTGATAAACATTTAACTGTTTCCATATCTTGGCTATTATATAGTAATATGCAATAAACATGAGAGTGTATATATATTTCTTCAATATTATGTTTTCATTTCCTTTGGCTATAAACCCAGAATTGAAATTGCTAGATTATATGGTAGTTTTTTGTTTTGTTTTCTTTTGTTTTTCATATTTTGAGAAACCTCCATTCTGTTTTTATAATGGCTGAACCAGTTTACATTCCCACCAACAGTACCCAAGGTTCTTTTTTCTACACATCCTTAGCACACTTGTTACCTTTTGTGTTGTTGGCGATAGTCATTCTAACAGTTGTGAGATGATATCTCATCGTAACTTTGATTTGAATTTTCTTATAATTAGTGATGTTGAGCATTTTTTTATGTACTCATTGGCTATTTGGATATTTTCTTCAGAAAAATGTCTGCCCATTTTTTGATTGGATTGTTATTTGGCTTTATTTGTTGTGTTTTGTTTTTGCTATTAATTTGTATGCAGAATCTCTTAGTTTAAGTCTAGATATTTTAAATAGTGCAGCTAAAACATAATAGAGCTTTCTCTAGCCTGAGTTTTTGAGTGATAGTGTATAACAGAGTCCTTCCCACGTGAAATATGTAGTGTGAGGGAAAAATAAACTTGTGTTAAGATACTGATTTAGGGGGTAATTGTTTATTACTAGAGTATAACCTATTTTATATTGATAAATACACAATGTATTGCATTCAGTCCTTATTTTTGTACCTCTAACGTAGGGCAATAGTTAGAACCAACCAATCATAACAATAACAGAAGTAACACATGCATAAACACAACTCAAAATTTCTAGACTGAATATTCGCAAGTCTATTTAAATAGCAATTTGCAAGTTTAATTTAAGAGCAGTTTAGTAAATCCAGTGTAATCTGATACTTAATTTTGTTTTATGATGCAATGCTAGGCCAAATGAGTATGATGTCAAGATTACTGTCCTGAAATTTACTTCAATATTTCCAACATTAATATCTATAAGCAATGTTGTTATTTTGTCAAATACTTACATTTGTAATGTCAAACATTTCAAATAACTATATAGTGAGAGATTCCCCATATTCATAAGAAAAAGCTTTTGCCAGGAATTCTACAGTACTTTTTGAGATTCTTCTGATGCTGGGTAAACATGCCTAAATACTCCTGTCTCTGTACAGTGGGAAAAAAATTGGACTCAGAATGTGATTACAAAATAAAGCACATTAAATTTTCTAATTGTGAACTGCATGCTTATTCTATATTTACTCATTCCTATCGAGCAACTTGCAGAATCTGAAAGATTGTTTCTGCAATAGAAAGAAATTAAAAAGAAAACACCAAATAATGAAATACAACATTAAATTAAACATACTGAATATTAATTTGGTATACTACATAAATGTTCAAATACTAATTTGAAGACTTGAATGAAAAAAATTAAAATCATAATAATCAAAATCCAACTTTCTCAATCATTTATAAAATTTTGATGTCCTCTTTAATTAGTTTTATTTGTTGCCATTTTTCATTAAGCTAGATTCTGAGTGAGTACCTTGCTAGGTATTAGTTGATTAATACACAATGCTCATATATTATATGCTAATTTCCATTTATAAAATGTTAATTATCAGTCTCTAATAATCTGTTTTGATAACTATGACTCCATAAAACTATTCATTTTACAGTGCAGTTTAAATAAACAAATGAATTTTCCTAAAAGAAATGGTCTTATTATCTCAAGGTACAGATTAAACATTTTCCATGAGCATAAAATTGTGGCAGTAAATTAAAGATCTCTTTGATTATAGAGCTTAATTTTGAGCACTAAAAATTCTTTTAAATGTTATTTATGTTAAAATGTATTTTTTTAATTCAGGGGGGAATTCACCCAAGGAGATCATTGTATACAATGTAAAAACAATGCAAAAACATTGTCTTCCAATTTTTGAACAAATATTTTTTTCTAAAAGTTTGTAAACCTAAATTTTACATCCTGAGAAAATATATTACACAATAAAAGGATCTGATACCATTAATTTTATTGTGGAACAACAGAAGATTTGTACATCATTAAAAAAAAAAACAAGTTTACTTTTTTGTTTCCAGTACCTAAATTAACAAATCACTATTTTATATTTTGTCATTTCAATTCATATGTGTCATACAGTGAGATTCTTAGAAACTTATTGTGTGTTTTAATAATGACAATATGATTGTTTGCCAAAAGTATATAACTTAAATATTATCTCATATTTTCTTCAGGCTCATTTTGGCATCCTGAAGTAGAGGCAATATACATTTTAAAGCTGATTAATTACTAACGTGGTGAGACATAACCATCTATTTTTTTTATTGTTACGAGTATAATGTTTGGAACTGTGACCAACATATAAAAATTATGAATATATATAATGAAGTGACCCCAAGGGCATAGAACAATTGCAATTTTCCTCAGTGTTCAAAATCATTTTAATAGTTCTCACTTCTACATATAGTTATTTGAAGCATCAAAGCCTTGGAAGCCCACTTTTCTATTTTTTCCAGGTATACAAAATGACATTACCCCATGCTTGTAAAAATTGTTTGCATGTGATTCTTGAATAGCAAATATAGAATTTCCTTTCTCATTAGGTTTGTTCAATTAGGGAGACACATAAAATCACACATATATATATTTTATTAAAAATTTCAATACCCACAATGTGTAACACAGTTTGGGATATATTGTAATGTTATAAATAAATAACATTTATGGAGTATATCATATATGCCAGACACTTTATTTATGCTATATAAACATTAATCTATTTAATCCTCATGACAACACCATGCCTACTATAACTATCTTCACAGGTGAGTAAACTAAGGCACAGATAGGTTAATTTGCCAAGGACACAGTTTAAGTTAATGGAAGAAACATAAAGTCAATTCAGGTAATATAGATCCAGGGCTCAAAATTTTTTTATCTCTGCATTGTATTGCCTAATATAATCAAATTATTAATGAAAAGCTTTAAAAGACATAGTCCTAAGAATAGCTATGCTGGAAGTATGGCACAATTTTTAGAAACTACTGTAGATAAACCTAGTCAAATATAGCAGTTTTCTACTATCTTAGCATTTTTATTATTAGTTTTGAGGCACGCAATAAAACATTTGTTATCATTGGTAAAGTACCAAATTTTGCAACAATTTTCTATCCATTGCATCAAATTCCACACTTTTGCTCATTTGCAACCTTTCCTCTATTATAACTGATATGCTTTTAATAAAAGTAGAAATCACAAATTATAATGCCTCATTTTTCACGAAATTGACTTTTTTATTTGCTAAAATCTGAGTACATTAAAAAAATACGGCAAGCTGGTAAAATGAATGTCCTCTGCATTATGGGTGAGAAAAAAATGCAAGTCTCTAAGCCCATAAATACTCAGGCAACTTATTTTGTGCCTTTATATAAAGTATATTTTTTGGTCTCTACACAGTTATTCTAAATCATATATCCTAAATCAAAATGGTCTTTATTCAGGATGTTAAATAGTAACATGTTTTTCTGTGCTCTTTTTATAGATTCAGTAGTATAAGCAATGGATGAGCACATCACCCTGTCTGCTGGCAGGAGGTTGTTGTTTAGAAATCCTAAACGTGATATCATAAATACTTTTATTTTTATTTTTTAAGTGAGACAACCCTTGGTTGATCTCATAGGCTGCAAGAATCTTGTCAGTTTACAATCCTTTTTTATTTTATTTTATTTTATTTTATTTTATTTTATTTTATTTTATGCTCACAGCACAAATCCTTAAAGTCATTTTTTTCACATGTGTTTTAGATTCAGGTCTATGTGTGATTAAACTAATCAAACATTCTCAATTTGTTCTATATTCAAACTGTTAATCCTTTGGTCTTATGGATTCCAGTGCACAATCTTGATAGTCCCAGTGATGCTACATGCTTGAAAGTTTCATATTCTACAATAGAAAACTTAATTTATACCACACAGTATGAATAACCCTTGCACCTCTCTTCTAAGTCAGAAAGTCTTTGTAGCCATTGCTATTGCTAGGAAGTGGTCTTTGAAATTGTCTACATCTGCTTCTATTCACAACTTGTTATAGGACTTTGAACTTCTGTTTGTGAGTTTGTGCGTGTGTGTGTGTTTTAACATATTTTAAGTGTCTCTCAGGAAATTAAACTGTTGGGCCTCTGAGGTTAAACTATAGGTGGATTCTAAAGAAACCAATTTTAGCCCCTGATTCCTAGAAGTTTCAAAAAAACAAATTTTGTCAACCTTTTTTACTTCTAGTGCAGTTGTACAGTGGTCTTAAGAATTAGTGTTCCTTCATCCAGTTAAGCTTCCATCCAAAATTACTCTTAGTAAATTAATAGATTTAACCAAAACATTTGGGAGTTTTGCCATTTTAGCAAAATACAAAATTAAATCTTGCTTAATATAAGGAAGGACTCGTAAAATACAAATTTTGGAGAAAAAGAGATGTATCTACTTTCTGTTCACTAGAGACTATATACTAAACAATGTCAGTCTTTGTTACAATAATGAATCCTGAGTAGGTGTCAAATATAAGCCCTTTTCTGTGATTATCATAAGTAAATATTAGAATTTCATTCTATGTATACACTGAGTACACTCAATAAATACTGCAAGATAGAAGTAGCAATATGTTGGTATGGTATAGAAGGCTTATTTGCTAAGTGAAAAGACAGACACTTGTCAGATTCTTTTACTGAAAATACCAAGAGTTCAAATTGTGCTGTGCAAAGAAAAATTTTTATACATATTACTTGACATAAAGAAACATTTTTTTAAGGCATGGGTAGAAGTAAGATAGAAACATAGATCTAACTGGACTTGACCTATGTATTACAGGGTCAACTAATAAAAGATTATTACTTCTCTCTTGAGATAGACACCATTGTTTTTTGAAGAAACAGTTTGTTTTTAAAATATTTTTTTCTTTGGCAACCCATTGAATATAACATCTTTCAGAGATGTCCTTCTGAAATGACTCTAATAACTCTGTCCATACAATTGTACTGCATTAGTCCCCTTTTTTCAAATAATTTTCTTGAATGCAAAGAGAAAATAGATTAATTTGCATTTCTCGATAACTTTGCATTTTGATCTGCAAACATAGCTAAGAATATTCTGAGATAGAGCTGGATATGGCAGCCACTAATTGCTTGTAAAATGGGGAGGCCTAAATGGTGCTTCAAACATGATGTGAGAACGTGATGTGAGAAAGTTCTGTGAATATCATGTAACTTGACTTTCAGTTAATGATAATGAATTTTAGCTACACTCCTTCCCCAAATACCACTAACAATAGTCAAGCAACTTTTAAGACATAATCTTATATAGACTAAATGAAATACAAGATAGAAAAGAATGGAAACTGAGAAGCAGACAGACAGTGGTAATTGAGTTACCACTAAGTCTAAAAAAAAGTAATACTAAAGAAGATGAACCTCAAGCTGGTAATGGTGAAAACTACAAAGTAACCTAATTGATATCAAAAAATACACAAAAGGATTGTAAAAGTCAGCCTCCCATACCTTTGGAAAGATTGGTTAGAAATATTACTGAGAATAAGTTAGATAACCTCTTCAGTTTCCTTCTATCACTCTATAGAAGTAGGAAACTGCTTTTTTATAATTTCTGCAGATAATGAAAGATTTATTCTATGAAGAAGGTAAAACAGAGGATCTCTGTACTATTAAAAATGAAGCTCAATTTATGGCAGTGGTAGCATACTAAAAGTGGGCTTAAGTGAAAGTTTTTCTATTGGATATTGAGATCTCTTAGATGTTTGTCTTCACTCATTGTCCAGAACTTCGGCAGGTAGGATTATACCCTCCAAGAAGAAAATTGGGAAAAAAAAAGTTTTCCTTAGAGATTTGACTAGCTCAAATGAAAATAAATAAATAAATAAATAAATAAATAAATAAATAAATAAATGGCACTGACATTAGGGATTCTTTATTTACACTTTCCAGCTGTATTATTATCTCATAGTAAACACCACAGTTAACAAGCCCTCCCCACTCTCATGCTGTTATAAACATCTCCTTTATTGCCCCCTCTTAATTATGAGCAAACAGACAAAAGCACAGATATTTGAGGAAATCATCTAATATAAAAGAAAATAATCTAAACAAATAAATAGCAAAAATTAACTTTAAGGCAAAAAAGACTATCTTGTAGAAATTAAACATGAAATAGTATTATCATTAATATCTTCACAGTGTTAAGTAAGTATTGCATAAAAAATAAAAACAGCATATTTCCAAAAAGACTAATCAACAATATTGATTTCTTGAAAATTAAAACTATGAAGCAGAAATAAAAAACTCAATATTATCATTGCAGCATAAAGTTGTGGAAATCTCTCAAGAAGTAGAACAAACATAAAAAGAAATAAAAAATAAGAGGCAAATTATATGGAAAGTAGAAAAACAGTACGAAATTTCCAACATCTAAGATTTACAGAAATAAATAATAATAATTAAAAAATAATAACAAAGAAGAAATGAAAAAATGTCCTAACATGAGTATCCAGATTTAAAAGTGTCCACCCCAAACAATTAATTAAAATAAACCCATATCAAGCAATATTACTGCAAAATGTGCATATACAGGTTACTTTAAAAATATTCTACAAAATCCCAGAAAGAATTTAAAAGACAGAATTAATATTAAGTGGTGACCATGAATCAAATTGTCACCAGTCTTTCAGCAGTCCCTCAGGAAGCTTGTAAAGCAATGGAAAATAAATACAAACTCTGAGGAAAAATATATAAAACTTTGAATTCTACAGCCTGGTAAACTGTTAATTCAGTATTAAGGTAATATAAGACATAAGTAGACATTAAAGATCATTAAATATTATGCACTCCAATTAAAAAAAAACAGAAAAAAAGAGAGAAAATCAATTTAAAAAATATATGCGATCCAGTAATTAGAAGATCACACCAAATATTGACAAAGGAATGGTGGTGAAGGATGATCTCAAGAAGAAAGATGTTCAAAAAGACTAGAAAACAAATATTTCAAACTGGATTGGAACAGAAAACCCCAGGAGAATAGTTAATAGTTAATATATCTGAGCATGTTGGGAGGAGATACACATTACTGTTAGAGAGCATAGCATTGAGATTTGAATAAATTCATACAAATATAAGCAAATCAAATCTAAACAAAACAAAATATAAAAATTCCAGAAAAAGTAAAATAAGGAAATTATTAACTCCATAAAAAGTAAAATAATGTGTGTGAAAGAAAAGGTATTCAGAATATGTCACAGCTGCTAATAATATTTACATAGACAAAATGTTAAAGCTAAATATTAATCTAACTAAAACTTACAATAAAACTATATTTGTAGGTAGGCGAATAATACACATGCCTGTATGTATTGTAGGATGGAGACATGAAACAAGCAAATCTTCATCTTTCACAGTGGAAAGTCAATGGTGCCCCAAAATATAAAATTAAAAAATATAATATGCATTCTTATTTTGAGAAATGGAGATAAACTTTTAAAATATCTGAGGAGATAAAAATGTGGTAGGGGAGAGAGCTATTGTTTTTGTTTTTTCTCACCAAGTCTTATAAAAGGCATTATATATATATATATATATATATATATATATATATATATATCCTCCCAACATGCTCAGATATATTAACTATTATTTTTTTATCCTCATGAAAAAAATATATATATGTATATTCATATATATATATATATATATATATATATATATATATAGAACATTTCATATGCTCATTTGTTTTATAGAATGGAGTACTATTTTAAATTTTTATGTATCTAATGTGTCAAATAAATTATTACATCCTTAAAGTTCAGAAAAATAATTATTTCTTTGAAATGTGATGATTACTGTCTATATATGTATAATTACAGTTATTTCTATTTTTTATTTTTGTTGAGGTGACATTGGTTAATAAAATCAAACAGGACTCAAGTATACAATTTAATAATACATCATATGTGTATTTTCTTGTGTGTTCATCACTTAAATTTAAATTTTCCTCCATCACCAAATATTTCACCCATTTTCCCCCTACCTATCTCCCCTTACACCTCCTTCTCTCTGGTAACCACTAATCCTTTTCCCATGAGTCTCTGTTTGTCATGTTTATTTGTTGTTTTTAGTTTTATATCCCACATATAAGTGAAATCATATGGTTCTCAACTTTTTCTGTCTTATTTCGCTTAGCATGATAATCTCAAGACCCATTCATGTTGTCGCATCTTTTCTTATGGCTGAGTAATATTCCATTGTATGTATGTACCACTTCTTCTTTATCTAATTATCTACCAAAGGACCTTTCAGTTATTTTCATGTCTTTGCAACCATGAATAATGCTTCAGTGAACATAAAAATGCATATGTCTTTATGGATAAATGTTTTCAAATTTTGAGGGGTACATTCCAGAAGAGGGATTGCTGTGTCATTTGATAATTCTATTATTTTTATTTTTTTTATTTTTCATAAATTTTATTTTCTTAAAGATCAATTATCCTTGTATAGAAATTAATATTTACAGTCACAAATGGTACCCTTGACTTAGATATTTCAATCTGTAGTTTTGGTCACAAGAAAAATTGTTTGCACACTACCTGAAAACAAGTCAATTCTATGTTCTATGGAAAAAATCAGTTCTGTTGTTTTTACAGATAAAGAATGGCATATTTTCAAACATAGAGACTACCCTTGCCAAATTGTATTAAGGCACGCTAACCCCACTGCAAGAGTGGTGTCAGAGAAAACCTAGCAGGAAAAAAAATGGGGAGCTGAGAGGTAAGAAACTATCTCTAACTCCCATTGATGTCAATGTAGACTACATGGGAAGCCTGGAATACCCCCTTTAAAGTAAGGAGAGACTCCTATTCTCTCTAATTGTAGTGTCAGAAAAGGTCTAGTGGAGAATTAGAACTTTCACTCCCCATTCCCTACCAACGATATCATGAAATTCTCTACTTAACCCATTTCCAATTTGCCCCAAGAATACTCACTGGTGGCACTTGTGGCTGCAGCATTTACACCGAGAATGTCTTTGGCCCAATGTCTTATGTCAGAGTTTTGCAAGAAGAAATGGGAAGTGGGGGTTTAGGAAAAAAAAAAGTTTATGACAGATTAAAAATAAAAAAAAAACTTGCATCAGTTTTCAACATCTTATAGAAGGTTTACATTGGGCAAGCTCACACATATTAGAGATTTCAGTCATTGAGAACTTCCCTTACTGAGCCTTAAGATTACGTACAATATGTCTCAATAGATGTTTTTGTATTTTTTAAAACTATATATATATATATATATATATATATATATATAACCATTTATATCCATATTAAGATGAACATGAATTCATACTAATATTTCCAACTCTCATCCATTACCACATAGATCATTCTCAATTTCTCCCTTGGTTTATTTGTTAACTCTCAGTCTAATTGTGAGAAAATTGGCCCCCACCTTCACTGTGTATTTAATTGTTTCATTCTAGCATACACATATCACAAACTTGTTAATCCATACCTAAGGAAAACAATTTTATCAACTAAAACATAGTGCTTATATGTATAGTTCGTTTTGCCTTTAGTCTTATAAACCCTACTCACTTCCAAAATTACTTAGATTAGCACTTTTTCTTTCTTGTCCCCTAAAGAGAGATTGGTTTATATATTTTTAACACAGTTAGATTATCGTGTCACTCTTCGCTGTTTTAAGGGATTCCCTAATTTTATATATCTATATCTATATCTATATCTATATCTATATCTATATCTATATCTATATCTATATCTATATCTATATCTATATCTATATCTATCTGTATATGTATATATTCATATTTATTATATCATAATATATTTATCATATCATAATATTTATATTTATTATATCATAATATCATTTATATATTAGATCATATATATATACTTAATTTGCACATGTGTTAAAGTTCATGTTTTTATATTTTGTAAGATTCTATATATTTGAATGCATAATATTTTGTATCTACCATTACACATTTATACAAAATAATTTTACTATTTCCCAAATTCCTTGATCTTTACTTATGCATTCCTCTTTTATCCCCAAACTTCTGGTAACCACTGACTATATTCACCGTTTCTATACTTTTACCTTTTCTGGAACATCATACAAATGGACCCATACAATATATGACTTTTCATTCTGGCTTCTTTAATTTAGCAAAGAGCATTTACAATTCTTCTGTTCTTTTCATAATTTGATACCTCATTTATTTTTAGTACAGATTCATATTTTTTACGTGGGTAAACCACAGTTTGTTTATTCATTCATCTATTGAAGGACAACTGGGTGATTTCTAATTTGCAGCAATTATAAATAAAGTTAGTATAAATATTAAATATCATACACAGACTTTTGTGTAAATGTATGTCTCATATCAATAGATAAATACCTAGAAATGCAGTTGTTGGATCATGTGGCAAGATGATTACATTCAATGGGTTTTGACAACTGTATAATGACATGTACCCATTATGATGATATTATAGAGTATTTTCACTGTGCTAAAAATCCTCTGTGCTATGCCTATTCATTCCTCTCCTCCCCCAAGCCCTGGCAACTATAAACATCTGTTGGCAGGTTTTCATGTGGACATAAGTTTTCAACTTTTTTGGGTAAATATCAAGGAATGTAATTTCTGGATCATATGGTAAGAGTATGTTTCATACAAAACTGCCAAATTGTCTTTCCAAAGTGGCTGTACTATTTTGCATTCTCATTAGCAATATATGAGAGTTTCTGTTGCTCCACATCCTTGCCAGCAGTTGGTGTTGTAAGTGTTCTGGATTTTGGCCATTCTAATATAGAGAGAGTAGTATCTCATTGTTTTAAATTGTATTTCCCTGATGACATATAGAGCATCTTTTCGTATGCTTAATTGCCATCTTTATATCTTCTTTAGTAAGGCAAATTATCAGCCATATCACTTCAAATATTTCTGTTTCTTTCTTATCTATCTGGCATTCCAAATATGTATGTTACATCTTTTGTAGTTGTCCTACAGTCCTTGAAGATTCTATTTGTTTGTTTCAGTCTTTTTTTCTTTTTGCTTTTCTGTTTATGAACTATCTGTTGACAGACATATCCTCAAGCTGATTTTTTTCTTCAGCTGTATCCAGTCTACTAATGAGCCCATTAATAATTTTTTTTATTCTTGTTAGTGCTTTTTTATATCTAACATATTTTTTTCATTCTTAGAATTTACATTTCTCTACTTACATTACTTGTATGTTCTTTGATGATGTTTACATTTCCCATTAAAGCCCTTAGCATATTAACCCTAGTTGTTTTAAATTTCTAGTCTGATTGTTCCAACATCCCTTCAATATACATACTTGGTTATAATTATTGCTTTTTCTCTTTAAACTGTGTCGTTGTGTTTTATTTTTGGCATACCTTATATTTTTGTTAAAATCTGCACGCAATGTGCTGGAGGAAAGGTACAATAATAAATAGGCTTTTAGTCATGTGGTAACATGTTGGAAGAGGGAAGCATTCTGTATTTTATGCCTAGATCTCAATCTCTTAGTGAGCATGTGACTCTGAGCTGTAAATATTACTAGTGCTTTTCAGTTTCTGCCATGCTCATTTAGGTAGAACATAATGGCTAAAGGGGGCTGGAGTTGGGTATTTCTCTTCTTCCAGGTCAGTTATGCTCTGATCAATTCCAACTCTAGTGCTCATGATTTGACCTTCCTAGAGTTTTCATACTAGTCCACACTGAGTCTCTGTTGGAGAGCCAGCCGGCCGTGAGGGGTTCAGTCTCACGAGCGAACAGTTCCTGAAAGGAGGAGCGAGGCTGAGAAAAAAAAAAAAGAGAGAGGCTAAGAAAGAGAGAGAGACAAAGTATAGAGTCGGGAGGGCTAACAGTAAATACTGTGCCCCGAGTTTATTTAGCACAGCATATTTATACATTTCAAATTGCATATCGAACAAAAGCCACAGTTTTGCACACAATCACTGGCCTTTGCACTAGCTCCCCATGCTTCATCCATTGTTCCCGCAACCCTCTCCTTAATCCCATCAGTCATTCCTTGTTTCCTAGATCAAGATTGTTCAACCTGCTCTCTCAAGCAAGACTCCTTCCTTGAGCAATTATTAACCTCAAAGTTTATCAGCTCTGCAAGCCTTTGTGCTTCACAAGTAACTTTAACCCTGTCTGCAAGACAGGTAGCAGAAACGGCTCCCATCAAGTCTCCAGTAATTTGTCAATTAGTTTGTTTTTCTACACCTGTAATGATTTTTGTGGAGGTTTCTAGTCATGAGGGTCTGCCTCTTTAAGTTGTGATTCTCTGTATCCACCTTTATGTTTCTCCAATTTGGAGAGCAGCAGTTTTCCCTATGATCCCACTTCTGATGGGTCTATGGTGAATTGCTGATTTTCAGTTTGTGCAGCTTTTTATTTATTAGGATGTAGTGACAATTTCTAAGCTCCTTACATGCCAGACTAAAAACCAGAACATAATTTGATTAAGTTTTCACTTAAATCTTCTAGTTGAATTCTTATGTCTTAATTTCATATACTCCTAGCTAATGTGGAATTTTAGCATATATTATATGATCTTTGGAAAATATCTTTTAGTGATTTTCCTTAGAAAAATTTGTACTATAAGCAAAAAGTATCTTATTCTAAATTTGTAAAAACGCTTCTCTTTATATGTCTTTACACATATTTTTTCAACTCAATACCTATCACAGTGATATATCTATATCTAGATAGATAGATATAGACATATATAAAGTTTCTCATATGGAAGTCACTGTTCTACTGGGTTTGTAGAGTGATAAATAAAAAAAAAAAGAAGAACAGATATAAATTCCTTAAAAGCTTGAATCATATCCTTGATTCACTTTATATTTCTCACATTAAAAATTCAGACCTGTTCATGTGAAATAGATATTTTTTTGCTCTCCTTTAAATGCTTATCATTTTTTTAGGTGGAAATTACATAGCTATCAATAAAAACAATTAAGAACCCAAGGCAGAGCAATATATTTGCAAAAGTTAGATCTTATGGTGCAAATTATCAGAACTACAAAGTAGTAAACATACTTTCATAAATTTGTTTACATTATTTTAGATTCCAATTCATGAGTCAAAATTCTACTTTTAGTCTCCATGGTATTCTAAGGTAAAAATATACATCATCTTAAGTGCTTTTCATCTTTAAAATTTAAAGATGAAAAAAATTTTAATCATCTTTCAACAAAAATAATTCTATGAAATCAACTTGGGTTATCTTACACTACTAATTTGAATAATACTAACATATTTCACATTTACTTATCAAACCACAGTTTGACATGAAATAAAGTGTAGTTAAAATATAAAATAATAGGCTATATTTTTTATATTCTTGTTATATAGGTAATCAGACATAACTGACAGGGGGAACAAAGGAATAGGGGCCTAGACTAAAGACCACCTAATTGGTAGTTAGAGAATCCCTCCTGCATTCGCAGAGACAAAAGACATGAGGGTCATAATCTTACCTGGCCTAATCTGGCTATAGATACCTACCAGAAGGTGCCACCTTAATTTGCTTATAATTTAAGCTTCATTATAATACTACATTTATGTCTGGAAGTTTATAAATCTAATCACAACAGATTGAATTCTGGGTAAGTGCATGCACACAAGGCAAAGAATTATATAGCAGCCAAGTGTCAATCAAAATGAGTTCACTTGCCAATCACATAAGAACACCTTTGTAACCACCTATAATGGCCCTAAATATAATGCAGTCCTCTCCCTTCCTCAGAGTTATAGCTCTTCTTGTTAAAAACCTGCTCTTCCTTTGAGGCATACTCTGTCTTATCTCTTAACCTCCCAAATTCCACAGGGCTGCAGCCTTCCTTAGCACAGATTGGCTCCTTCTAAAATGTACTTTCAATAAATCTTGCTTTTTCTAAATCTCGCTGACCTGTAATTCTTTACAGGATCAACGGGGAAGAACTGAGGGACAACACACACCACCACCATTCTCCTCCGCAATGCTGCTGAGACAACTCCAGATTTCACATCACCCCAGTGGTAACATTATCAAATCATATTATGTGTTTCTATGCTGCATAGAAAGGGGTTTTTGAGGAAAATTGCAATGCCAAGTGTTTGATATTATCATGTCAGAAGAAAAAAAAAACATTTCATGATTGCCCTGTAATTGAGGGAAATAAAGGGCAACCATATTTTCTCAATTTGCTTTAATCAGAAATCAAATGCATTTGATATTACAGTCTTTATTTAGAACCCTAACAATGTAGTTTCTCTTTTCCTCAGATCCAGTGCTTGGTGTACTTAATTCTCAGTAGCTTCTAGGCCCTTACATTCCTTGTGTGGGGAGGTGAAGTAGTATTGTTAATTAATCACTTAATATATATAAATTAGGAATGGGAAAAATCAGTCAATGAATCAAGTGTCTTAAAGATCAATGGAAGCATCTGTTTCAATCCTGGTGCTACAATCTCTGTTCTGTCTGCCTGATCTACTAGCTGTTGGAGATGTGATTTACAATAGGTACAACTGTAATCAAATTGAGAGACTCAAAGCAATATGCTTGTCAATTCGGAAAGGAGGGAAATGTTTCATTGTTGGGTTAACTATCTTTATAAAGTACATTAATTTTATTATGAATGAGATACTTGAGAGAAAGGATCACTGAGAATGATTAATATCTTGAGATTTTCCTCTTTTGAGTACCCCTGGATGCCGTCAATTTTTCTAAGATTAGCAACAACCCTGCATTATTATCACTGAGTACAGGGCAGTGACCCACATCAAATGAGATCATGAAGATGGGTTGAATTTCTGGTGAACAGATGACAGCAGTGCTAAATCAGCCCTCTGTGCTAACTGGCACTAGTTCCAGAAATTATTTGCAGGCATTCTGTCTAGCAGCAGAAGGACCTGACCCCAACTCAATTATCTCAGTTATAAAGAAACTTTCCTCAATTCAAGCTTTTAGCAGTTTACATTCTCCAGTTTGTGCTTACTGGGACTATGCATTTTCTGGATTATAGTTTTGTTTTTTCCTCCTTTCATTATCATTTCATTATGACAACGAGAGCCATAATATGACTTGTATAAGTGAAAGACTAGTTCTAAATTATAGGGAATTCAGTAATTTTATTTTCTTTTTGTAAAAATAGAAATCTTCAACATACGTAAATTGCTCAGAAGTTTTGAGTTCAAAAGTCAACAGCTGCATTATAGTATCCCATGTTTTGGAATAGTAAATAAGATAATCGTTAAGCAAAGGGATAAGCTTTACATACAAATAAATGATTTTTATTTTATTTTTATTTTCCTTTGTCTGCAAATGTCAGGCATCCATTTTCACTTTCATATTTTAGACTTACATTAGTTTGTTGGTCTTAGTTCTTTGAAAAATAATGAGTATTGTTTAGTATTTATTTATTCTTAGTATGAACACTTTTTAGGCTGTCTTAGTGATGTGGAAATAAAACTATGAAATGTTATGTAATTAAATTGTTAATTTAGGTGATTAATTTTCTTAAACCTTACTTAAATAAGCATACATATTTCAATCACATCTCCTTCCAGGAAGTTATGAATTTCAGGTTCTTCAAATGGTCTTTCTCTATTCAGTGTGCTAAGTTGACATGCTGAATTTCAAATGTTCAAATCACCCCAAAGATAGAATTTTAAATGATAAGAAAAATGTTTAGAAAATTGAAATGTTATTTAATTAAAAAAATAAACTTTTTAAATGAGCTTTATTGAGTAAACAAATTTTCAAGTCTGATGATCGACTTTAATAAAAATTACCTCTGACTGAGAGTTTTAATTTTTTTCAGAGCATATGTATTTTAACAACTTTTTTGAGATATAATTTATATACTGTACAATTCAATGATTCAACATAAAGAGTTCAATTATTTTCATATTTTTATAGAGTTGTATAACCATCATCACAATCAATTTTAGAACATTTTTGTCACTCCCCCAAAAAACTCATAATATTAAGCAGCCACTCCCCATGGTCCCCTGCCCCCAGTTCCAGGCAACCACTAATATATTTTCTGTATCTATGGATTTACCTATTCTGAACATTTCATGTAAATGGAGTCGTGTAATACGTAGATTTTTTGTGTTTGGCATAATACTTTTGAGTTGCATCTATGTTATCACATGTATCAATACTTTATTTTGTTTTAAGGACAAATGATATTTTATTAAATGAATATTATATATTTTATTTATTCATTCATTGAATGATAAACATTAGATTGTTTCCACTATTGGGTTTTATAAATAAGTTCACTATTAATACTTGTATATAAGTTTTTGCCTGAATGTATGTTTTTATCACTTAGGTATATATAAAGGAGAGGAATAGCTAGGTCATATGGTTACACTGTGTTTAAATTTTTTTAGGAACTGCTAAATTGTTTTTCAAAGCAGCTGTACCATATTACATTTCTACAAGCAATGTATGAGGGTTGTGATTTTTTGACATCCTTACCAACACTTGTTGTTGTACATCTTTTTTATTCAAGTAATTCTAATGAATGTGAAATTGTATTTCCTTGTATTTTTATTTGTATTTCTCTATTGATTTATGATATCAAGCATCTTTTCACGTGATTTTTGTCATTTGTATATTATCTTTGGGAAACTATTAAAATCTGCCCTTTTTTAATTAGGTTATCTGTATTTTTATTATACATTTGTAAAAGTTCTTTATACTTTATGAATAAAAGTGCCTCAGATATATGATTTGTTATTATTTTCTCATTTTTTGTGGATTTTTTTTTACTTTCTGAATGGTATTGTTTGTAGAACAAAAGTTAATCACTTTGATAAAGTTAATTTTTTTCTTTTCTTTCATTTTTTGTTGTTGTTGGTTGTGTGTATGATGTATCTAAGAAACCATTAGCTAAATCTAAGTTACAAAAATCTAGGCCTATGTTTCTTCTAAAAGGCTTATATTTTAACTTTTCTATTTAGGTCTATGATCTACTCTGAGTTAATTACTCTATATGGTATGAAGTTGGGGTCCAAATGCTTTTTTTTTAATATAGATATCCACTGGTCCCAGCAAAATGTTTTAACAAGTCTATTATTATCCTAGCACACTTATCAAAAACCGATTGACCTTAAATGTAAAGGTTTGTGTTTGTAGTCTAAATTCTAATCTATATACCTTTATTCCAGTACCACACATTTTTAATGACTATAGCTTTGTAGTAAAGTTGTGAAATCATGAAGTCTGATACCTCTAATTTTGTTCTTTAGCAAGACTTTTTTTGACTATTTTAGGTCTTGAATTTCTATATGAATTGTAGAATCCTCTTGAAAATTTTTGCAAAGAAGTCAGATGTGATTTTGATTAAAATTAAATTTAATCTGTAGATTTAGGGAGTGTTGCCATTGTAACAAAATTGTATTCTGATCCATGAAAATGGTATGACTTTCATTTATTTATTTTGTAATAGTCAATAAACAAGTCTTGTACTCTTTCCCTAAATTTATACCTAAGCAATTTGGTGTTTTTTAATATTATTTTTAATTGTTTTTTTACTTTATTTTCTAATTGAGCAGTAAAGTTATGTAGAAATATAATTAATGATTGAATATTTTTTATTTTCATATTTTTATTTTAAAATTATTTCAAATTTATAAAATGTAAAAATAGTCCAAAGAATTCCCATTTTCTTTTACCCACTTTTTCTCTTTGTTAACATTTTTTAAAACCTCAGCACAATTTTCAAAACCAGGACATTGACATTTGTACAGTACTATTAAGATTTCAAGTAAATTATACTAACTGTCCTAATGTACTCTTTCTGGTCCAGAATCATATCCAGAATAATATATTACATTAATTGCCTTGTATACTTGTTGGGAGCCAACCCATGGGAAAAGTAAACTGAGAAGTTAACCTTTGAACATAAGTCTCACAAGTCTCGCTAGGCTCCTAGGAAAGTCCAAAAGGGCAAACACAAGATAAGCCTGGAGATGACTGCAGCTACCTGCAACCCAAGGTATTCTGTTTGCTTAACCACCTACCAGCGGACCATTAACGGCTGATGGCGCCACACCAGATCACTCCACACCAGATCACTCCATGCCTGCCTCCCTCTGATCTTTGAAAATATATATACCCTTGTGTGAAAATAAACTTTGAGGCTTGATCAGAATACTGTCTTGCCTCCGCTCCTTTTTCTCGCCCGTTTTTCTCAGGTTGGATCCTCCTCGCCCCCGCGAATAACTAGGTCCCGCGGGTCAGGACATATACTTAGTCTCTCCTTCATTCTGGCACAATTTCTCAGTTTTTATTTGTCTTTATGATATTAATACTCTTGTGTGTGTGTGCATATTTTTGTTAATTTATTTTTTAACAGATTTACTGAGATATCAATATACAAAGAACTGCTCATATTTAATGTATAAATATGAATTTGGACATATACAAATACCCATTATATCATAATCACAATAGAAAGAATAGATACATACACCACCTCTCAAAGTTTCCTTGTGCCTTTTTAAAAACTTTTTTTTGTTTGTGTGTGATAAGAACAGTTAACATGAGCTTTACCCTCTTAACAAATTTTAAAATACACAATAATGTATTATTAAGTATAGCAGATATCTAGAACTTAATTCATCTAGCATAACTGAAACTTTCACTCATTGAATGACAATTCCCATTTCTCCCTTTACTCAGCCCTTGGAAACTACTATAGTATTCTCTGCTTCTGTGAGTTTGACTATTTAAGATTTCTCACATTAGTGGAATCATGCAATATTTGTCCCTCTGTGACTGGCTTACTTCAATCAGCATTATATCCTCCAAGTTCATCTACTTTTTTTTTTTTAATGGGAAGATTTTCTTCTTTCCTCTAAGGGTAAGTAATATCTACTGTATGCTTATACCACATTTCTATATCTTTCTATCTGTCAGTGGATACTTGTGTTGTTTCTATTCTTGGTTATTGTGAATAGTGCTGCAATGATATGAATATTTTAGTCTGTTCAAGCTGCTATAACAAAATATCACAGACTGGGTGACTTATAAACAACAAACATTTATTTCTCACAAATGGTGGCAGGAAATCTGAAACTAACATGCCAGCATAGTCACTTGGGGGCCCTCTCTCAGGTTCCAGACTTTTTGTAGTATCCTCATTTGGCAAAAGAAACGAGGGGGCTCCCTTGAGCCTCTTTTATAAAGGCATTAATTTAATTCATGAGGGCCCTGTCCTCATGACCAAATCACCTTTCACAGTCCCCACCATCTAAAATGATTACATTGGGTATTAGGATTTCAAAATGGAAATTTTGATGGGACACAAAGTTCAGACCATAGCAATGAGAGGGCAGATATGTCTTTCAGATTTTAATTTCAATTAATTGTAATATGTACTCAGAAATAGGATTATTAGATTATATAATAACTTTATTTTTTTAATTTTTTGAGGAGTTTCTATACTGTTTTCCATAGTGACTGCACTATTTTGCATTCCCACCAACAGTGTACAAAGGATTCAATTTTTCCATATCTTTACCACACTTGTCACCTTTTGTTTTGTTATTTTTTTTGATAAGAGCCATCCTAACAGATTTGAGGCAATATCTTATTGTAATTTTGATTTGTATTTCTCTGCTAATTAATGAAGTTAGACAATTTTTTATCCACTTGTATGTATTCTTTAGAGAAATGGTTAAGTATTTTGCTCATTTTTAAATTGTTATTTGATTTTTACTGTTGAGTATAAGAGTTCTTTAAATATTTTGAAAATCAACCCCTTATTAAATGTATGGCTTACAAATATTTTCTCCAATTCTGTAGGTTGCCATTTAATTCTGTTGAGTTTTTTCTTTGCAGTGAAGTATTTTAATATTTCTGATAGAATTTTAGTAAAATTCTAAATTACTAAAATAGAAATTTAATAAAATTCTATATATATGATAGTGCTTTCTAAATATAGAGTATCTTAATTCTTTCTTTCCAAATTGTATGGCTTTTATTTGTTTGTTTGTTTGTACTTTTGTGCCAAATTTGTGCCAAATTTCTCTTGGCAGAACCTCTAGTACTATGTTGAATAAAAATAGTGAATGTAGACATCCTTGTATTTTTCCCGACCTATAAGAAAAACATTTGGTCTTTCATCTTTGTGATATTAGTTGTAGACTTTTTTTCATAGATGCCCTTAACTAAGCTGAGAAAGTTTGCTTTAATTCTGTCTCTATAGATTTATTTATTCTGAACAATTTCTATAAATGTAATTGTATATTTTGTATTTATTACAAAGTATAAGCTTTATATAATCTTATATTTTTAAAAAATCTGAGAGAAAAAAGTAAACTAATATGTACTTAGTTTGTTATATTAAACTATTTATTTATTTTTTTTAATTTATGTTAATTTTTTCTTCTAGATGAGTTATTGACTACTGTCATATTCTTAACAAAATACAATTTGCTTCCATCTTCTTGTGTAATATTTCTGTATACTACAGATCTAACAATACAATTATATACCTGTTGTTTTATGTAGTTGTTTTTCTACTCAGTTAAGAGAATATACAATTATGCTTTTTAAAAATATAATTAATTACATAATTACCTTTACCAGTGCTTTTGGTGTGTTTCATTGTATTCAGATTACTCTCTTACTATCATTGCTTTCATCCTGAATAACTTCCTTTACTGTTCTTCATAAGCCAGGTCTGTTAGGAATGTATTTTCTCGGTTATACTTATTAAAGAACAGCTTTATTTTGCCTTTATTTTTGGAATATATTTTTGCTTGATATAACATTCTTTGTTGATTGGTTGACACGTTTTTCACTTTTAGCACATTAAATATATTTTCCCACTGACCTCTGGCCTCAGCTATTTCTGCCAAGAATTCAGATGTTATTATGACCTTGTACATGTCTGGGTGTGGATCTTTGTGTTTATTAAAGTTGTTCAGCTTCTTAGATGTCTAAATTAATTTTTAAGATCAAATTAAAAAAATTTTTCAGCCATTATTTTTTGTATACCCTTCTCAATATGCATAATTAACTCTGATCCCATAAGGGATTATCTTGGTTTACCTTTTTTCCTTGTTTATTTTCATTAAACTTATGATTGCTCTGCCATTTTGCCTTACAAAAAGTTTTTATCTTCCTCTTAAATATTTTTTTGTTAAGATCTCTATTGTTTATAACCATGCCAAGTAGATTTCTACTTTCCAGTGAGGAGTAAGACAAATAAATGAAAGAAAATGGGTTAATATTGAAAGTTTCTTATGCTATTAATTCAAAGATGCATATTTTCCTTTTTTATATGTTTTGCTTGAATTCAAGTTTTATATCTCCCAAAGAAGAAACACATATACACGGAAAAAGCTTACTACTTTTATAAAATCACTGGCTATGAAGAAATAAAAAATTTGAATAGACCAATGACTTTACTGATGAATTCTACCAAATATTAAAAAAAACACCAATTATTTTTAAATTTTGTAAAAAAAAAAGTTCAAATTCATTGTACTGGGCCAGCTTTACTTTGAAAACAAAACCAGACAAGAACACTACTAAGAAAGAAGGAAGGAAGGGAGGGAGGGAGGGAGGAAGGAAGGAAGGAAAGAAGGAAGGAAGGAAGGAAGGAAGGAAGGAAGGAAGGAAGGAAGGAAGGAAGGAAGAAATAAATTACAGGTCAATATTCCTAATAAATATAAAAATAAAAATTCTCTACTCTCTGTCTTCCTGCTTCTAGCCTCAAAAGTATATTTTCACAATCTCAAGAAGAAAGTGAGAAAGTTCCTCAACCAGTAAGTGTTCCAAGTTCAAGTAAGAGGAAACTATTTAAAGTTGCTTATGGCTTCATAACTACCTATCCACAACATGAAAAGAATAAAAAGGTATTTCAACTAAAAGAAAACTTTCCAAAAAAAAAGACAAAGGAAAGATGTCAAAAATATGCAGAGTGAGAAATATTCCCAGATCTCTTCCCTTGAAACAACAATAAGCTAAACATCTAAAACTCAACAAAAAACACCCAACCTGCACACAAAAACATATGAGCATGGGACCTGCACAAGTCAGAACACCAGGAGTCAGGTTGTAGATGGGGAGAAAAAAAGAAGCTGCCTTTCACAGCCAGAGCTCCCTGCAGGAGGAAGGGGAAAGGTGAAGGTGTGGCTGTTTCCCTGGGAAGCCCTGCCTGGGAGAGATGTGAGTCTATGCAATGGCAGCACCCAAGGACTGGGGAAGAAATCAAAGAAGTGGGGATGGCAGAAAAACAACAGCTGATTGTTGGGAGCCATTCTTGCTGAATGCCCTACAAACAGGGTTAAAGTTGCCTGCAGGCTGGAAGTTTTCAGAGCAGGTGGGCTCTATGCAGAAGAAGGAAGTTTGGCTTAATGGAAAACAGGAACAAGGATGTTTTGAGAGAACTTATGTAAATGTCAGCAATTGTTAGCAGATCTCTGGGTTTTGTTTCTCATGCTCTTCCAAGGGTATAAATATGCTGTGCTTAATAAACTCGGGGCTCAGTATTCACTGTTAGCCTTCCTGACTCTATTTCTTTGTCTCTGTCTTTTGTCTCTCTCTATCTTCTGTGTGTGTGTGTCTCTCTCTCTCTCTTTGTTTCTCAATCCTCACTCTCCCTCTCGGGAACTGTTCTATCTTAGCCAGCAGGCTCTGGCAGTTGATTATTACTAGTATTGGTTGCAAAACATGAGACTAAGCTGCAGCACCCATCCCCAACCCAGAGGGCCCCTCCCCGCATAACCTCCAAGACCAAACACTATGAAGCCCCCGGAGGAATCTGAGTAAATGCTACCGAAACTCTTGCTAACACTGACAGGAACTGACTGAGGGTAGCAAGCATGATTGAATACCTATAAGAAAAAAAAAGGCATTATTAAGTCTTAATAATAAGCAGGGATCCAAGAGGCTTAGATGCCACCTACTGGAAACCAAAAGAAAAATGCCATCTTAGCAACGGGCTCAAGAGAGACTTATACAATAAATCTTTCTGGGGAAAAAAAGCAGAATACACTTCCATTAATACCCAGGTGGAAAAATAGTCCAATAAACACCATGATCAACTAAGGTGACAAAGCATCTCAGAAAGAAAAAGAAAAACTCAGAAAATAAGCTTAAAGACATGAAATATGCAACTTAAATGACAGAGAATTCAGGATGGTACTTCTGAAAAAACTCAATGATCCAAAATAATTAATATCAACAATTCCAGGAATTGCATAAACACCTAGATGAGCAGAATGAGTTCTTTAGCAAGGAGACTGAAACTCTCAAAAAGAACAAAATAGAAGTCCTGGAGATAAAGAACACACTGAAAGAGCTGAAAAATGAAATAGCAAGCTTGGGAGATAGAGTCGACCAAATGGAGAAAAGGATCAGTGATATCAAAGGCAGAAATCTAGAAATAAATCAGAAGAAAGAAGAGAAACTGAAGAATAAAAAAAAATGAAAGAGAAATCCAAGAACTAGCTGATACCATCAGGAGAGAGAACATAAGAATAATGGGCATTACCAAAAGGTGGGGGAAAAAGAGCAGGGACTAGAAAGCATTTTCAGACAAAGACTGGTGAGAATTTCAAAAATCTAAGGAATGAATTGGAGCTTGGAATACAAGAAGTCAACAGAATACCCACTTATCTCAATCCAAAAGGCCTTCACCAAGACACATTGTATTAAAATTATCAAAAATCAATGACAAAAAAAGAATTTGCCGTGCAGCCAGGGAAAAGAAGACAGTGACCTATAAAGGAAAACACATTAGATTATTGTCAAATTTCTCAGGACAAACCATACAAACCATAAAAGAGTGGAATAAAATGTTTAAACTATTAAATAAAAGGAACTACCAGCAAAGAATAATGTATCCAGCAAAGCTGTACTTTACATATAAAAAAGAAATAAAGACTTTTTCAGACATACAAAAATTGAGGGAATTCTGCACTACAACTCCTTCATTACAGAAAATACTGAAAGGAGTCAGCTCACCTAAAACAAAATGACAAAAAAAAATAGTTAAGTATGAGTAAGGTGACTAGTAGGCAGATAGAAGCAGAGTAGTGCAACCCTTATTAAAAACTGAGCATTATAAGCTTGAACAGTAAGAAGAGATTGCTATTGCAAGATAGTAATGAATGTTCAGAATATATAGGGACAAATTGAGACAACAATAACAGAAAAGTGGAGGATTCAAAGATGAAAATTAGCAAAGGGGAATGGGGATAAGGCACACACAGAAGAAAATGGATATCTATATACCTATATCTATATCTATATCTATATCTATATCTATATCTATATCTATATCTATATCTATATCTATCTATATATATATATACACATACATATACATACATATATATATATATATATATATATATATATATATATGAACAATCCTCCACATATTCATAATGGTAAACACATGCTAAAATTTCAGAACTTCATTTATAACATAAAACAGAAGAACTAGAGGGATAATCCACAAAATCAAAAAACAAAACAAAACAACCAAGCAAACAAACAAAATAAACAGAAGTACAAGGACAAGTAAACAATAGAAACACTGATCTACCAGAAATCAAAAGATAAAATGGTTAAAGGAAAACCTCATATTTCAATAATCACCTTAAATGTAAGTGGCCTGAATTCACCAACAAAAAGGCACAGAGATGCAGATTGGATTGAAAAATAAAACCCAACTATACACTGCTTCCAAGAGACATATCTCAGTTCCAAAGACAAATATAGATTCAAGGTGAAAGGGTAGAAAATTATATTTTAAACAAATTATTCAGAAAAAGTGGGAGAAGTGGTATTAATATTGGACAAAATAGACTTAGAATTAAAAAAGATAAAGAAAGATACTGAGGGACACTTCATAATGATAAAGAAAGTCATGCACCGGGAACACATAACTTTTATTAATATCTATGATTCCAATTAGGGAGCCCTGAAATATGTAAAGCAACTACTAACAGAACTAAGGAAGAAACAGACCAAAACACTATCCTAGTAAGGAATCTAAATACCCCACTGTCGGATATAGACAGATCATCCAAAAAGAAAATCAATAAGGAAATAACATCTTTAAATGACACATTGGACCAACTGGACATGATTGATATTTATAAAGTATTTCATCTAAAAACAAGACATATACATTCTTGTCTAGTGTACATGGAACATTCTCAAGGATTGACCACATACTGGGACACAGAGATAGCCTCAACAAATATAAGAGGGTTGTAATCATACCAACCATATTCTCTGATCATAATGCGTTGAAGCTGGAAATCAACTATAAAAAGAAAGTGAGAAGAACCACAAATATGTGGAGATTAAATAGAATGCTACTGAAGAACAACTGGGTCAGAGAAGAAATAAAAAGAGAGATCAGGAGATACATAGAAACAAATGATTATTATAGTACAGCATATCAAACTTTTAAGATATAGCAAAGTGGTGATAAGAGAAAAATTTATATCATACGGGCCTATCTCAAAAAACAAGAACAGGCCCAAATATGCAACCTAACACATTATTTTAAAAAACTATAAAAGGAAGAACAAATGAAGCCTAAAAGCAGAAGAAAAGAAATATTCAAAATTAGAGCAGAATTAAATGAAATTAAAAACAAAACCAAAATAAAACAAAAAAATAAATGCAATAAAGAGCTGTTTTTTTGAGAAAGTTATTAAAATGACAAACCCCTGGCTAGACTCACTAAAGAAAGAAGTGAAAGGACACAAACAAAATCAGGGATGAAAGAAGAGAAAGGACAACAGACACTGCAGAAATACAAGAGATCATATAAGAATACTATAAAAAAGTATATAACATCAAATTTAATAACCTAGAAAAAATGGACAAATACTTAGATACAACCTTCCTAAACTGAATTAAGAAGTACTGGAAAATCTAAATAGATCAATCAGCAATATGGAAATTGAAACAATCATCAAAAACCTACCAAAAAGTAAAAGTCCAGGACCAAATGAAATCTACCAAACATTCAAAGACAATTTAATACCTATTCTCAAACTCTTTCAAAAAATCTAAGAGGAGGGAATACTTCCCCACTCATTTTATGAGGCCAGTGATACCAAAGCCTGGTAAAGATAACACACAAAAAGAAAACTACAGATCAATATCTCCCATGAACACAGATGCAAAAATCCTAAATAAGATACAAGCAAATCGAATACAGCAACATATTCAAAAGATTATACACCACGATCAAGTGGGCTTCTTCTCAGGGGTCCAGGGATGGTTCAACATACATGAATCAATTAATGTGATATACCACATAAACAAATTAAAAAATAATATTCATATGATCATATCAATAGATGCAGGAAATGCCTTCAACAAGATGCAGCATCCACTTATGATCAAAACACTTAACAAAATCAGTGTAGAAGGAAAGAACCTTAACGTAATTAAGCCCATATACAACGAACCCTCAGCCAACATTATACTTAATGTTGAAAACCAAAAAACCTCTCTAAGGTCAGGTACAAGTCAAGGCTGTCCACTCTCACTTTTTTTTTCAACATAGTACTAGAAATCCTAGCCAAAACAATTAGGTAAACCAAATAAATAAAAGACATCCAAATTCAATAGAATTGTAAAGTTGTCTTTATTTGCAAATAGCATAATATTATATATAAAACCCTAAAGAATTCACCTAAAAGAAAAACTTTTATAACCAGTAAATGAATTCAGTAATGTTGCAGAATACAAAATCAGCATGCAAATTAGTTGCATTTTTATATACTAAAAACAAATTATCAGTAAGAAAAATTATAAAATGATCCTTTTTACAATTGTATTGAAAATAAGAAAATAATTAGGAATAAATTTAACCAAGGAGCTTAAATCTGTACACTGAAATCTATAGCACAGTGTTGAAAGAAATTTAAAAAGACAAATAGTTGGGAAAATATTCCATTTCAATGGAATGAAAGAATTTATATTGCAAAATTGTTCATACTACCCAAATCAATCTGTAATGCAAGCCATATCAAAATTTCAATGGCATTTTTTTTCACAGAAATAGAGAAAACAATCCTAAAATTTCATAGAACCACAAAAGACTATAAATAGTGCAAGCAAAGTTAAGAAAAAAATTATTAAGACAGAGGAATTATACTTCCTGAGTTCCAAATATACTACAAGTCTACAGTAATCAAAACAGTATTGTACCAGGATAAAAAAAAAAAACAGACCTATAGATGAATAGAAGAAAATAAAGATCCCAGAAATAAGTTCATGCATATATGATCAATTAATTTATAATAAAGGAGAAAAGATAATCTCTTTAATACATCATGCTAGGAAAACTGGATAGCCACATGCAAAAGAATAAAACTGGATCTCAATCTTATACCATACATACACACACAAAAAAACTAAAACTAGATTAAAGACTAGAATACAGGACCTGAAACCATAAAACTCTTAGAAAAAAATATAGGGGATAAGCTCCTTGAAATTGGTTTTGGCAGTAATTTTTTTGGAATTGATACCAAAAGCAAAGGAAACAAAAGCATATAATGGAATGTTATTCAGTCATGAGATAGAAAAATGTCTTGCCATTTGCAACAATGTAGATGGAACTTAAGGGCATTATGCTAAACGAAATAAGACAAACAGAAAAAGACAAATACTGTATTATGTCACATATGTAGAATTGAAAATAGCAAAACTCATAGAAACAGACTAGAATACTGGTTGCCATAGACTGGTGGGTGGGATAAAAATGGAAATGATGGTCAAAGAGTACAAATTTCCTGTTATAAGATGAATGAGTTCTGGAAATCTAATGTACAGCATAGTGATTATAGTTTTTTATACTGTATTACATATTTAAAGCTTACTAATAAAGTAAATCTTAAATGCTCTCACCACAAAAAAAAATGGAAATTAGATTATGTGATAAAGGTTTTAGCTACTTATGGTGGTAATTACTTTGCTGTATATAAATGTATAAAATCATCACATCACATACCTTCAATGTACATGTTATAATAATGTCAATTATATCTTGGTAAAGCTGGAAAAGTCAGTGCTTCATTATTAAAAATTAAAAAGAAGAAATATTTAATATGCCTTTACGTAAACTGTAAGAGACCACATAGATGTTCAGACAGATATGCAAACAAATGAAAATCTTCTGTCAAAAGTAGCTGCTGATATCAAGGAATTTAACTGTTTATTTAAACCTAGGCAGCAGAGAAACAGATGTTTTTATTTATTCTGACTTACTGCAGATATGACCCATTAAAATGTAGAAAAACATAGATGAATAAAACTAGAAAGCTCACTATGACTATCTTAAATTCTTTCTTATAAAGTAGGGTCTGTATAGATAGAGATAGATGATAAATGATAGACATTAGAAGATAGTTTCCCTTTGAGTTTGGCTATTAGAGTCAGCAAAAAGGAAATTGAAATGTGGGTGACATTGAGGTCTTTTTCTCTAGTTTATTAACTGATAAATTGTTATTATTCCATTAACTTAATTTTTCTTTCAAAGATCACAGTTTATGTTAGAAAGATCCCCTCCACACAGTTATTCACAATGACTTCTGGTAACTCTTCACTCCCATGAACCATAAGGCCTAATGGAAATAATTGCTTCCTGCTATTGCTATCCTGTATTACACCGTCCTGTATTGATTTCTCTAATATCTGCTCTAATCTTTGTTAGTTGCTTCTTTATAAAGCTGTCCTCTAATTTACATTATTTTAAAAAGCATTTCTTTGAAAAATACTTGACTCCAGGGATTTAGTACAGTATAGGAATAATAACCCTCAATTTTATTGATATTGATAAAGGACATAATATTAGCTACTAAATGTTTTTTTCTGATTGTTTTTCAAACTATATAAATAAAGATAAGGTATCTTAATATTCAAAAAACAAAGAGCAGGCATTCACTAAGAAAAAAAATAATGTTAAATATTTATATGTACTAATTCAATGGTTTCTTTCATATCTTCATAAGAAAATAAAAATATTTGCCTAGATGTAGGAAGTTATTGATGGATACAATAAGAGTCCTACATTCCCAGTCATCTTAGGCACATGAACTTAGTTCAGGGTTTGTAGTCTGAAATGTGTTCTGTTGATTTCCTTGCAAAACACACACACACACACATGCAAATGCATACACACACACACACACACACACACACTATATTACACTGATTTGAGAAGGAGTATAGTAGATAATTATCAATGCACCAAGAAATGCCATGTGTGCTAATGGAAGCACTTTCCCTTTACTGCAACCAGGATTGCCATTTAAATCAAACATATTTTCACAAGATTTGTAAACTCTTACAATTTTTAGTTAATAAGCTAAGAAGCTAAGAATTACCTGCTATTTTCTTATCAATAAAAGGGAAAGAGAATTTATTAGTCAGCTACTTGGAAAATCTAAAACTATACAGTTCAAATGTTTTCTCCTGTATTTCCCATCTTCTATAAGTTAATATATTAATTAAATTTAATTGATTTCTATGAGTTTACAAATTTTCAAATTACATCATTATTAAGATAGAGAATTTTTATATATTCATTTTAAATATTTATTATTAAGATATTAATCATAAATCCAAAGTATTATGAGGCATTTAAGTATCTGGGTATTAAAAGCACTGTTAAAATACTCACATTATTTATATTTTTGTTCTGTAAATACTATATTTTCTCTTCCCTAAACTTTGTAGATATTCCAAAACACTGTTAATGGCCAACATTATAAAAAGAGTGGTAATAGATAGATCAAATAGCATTTGTTCTTTTCTGTCACATTAATAAAAAATCCTAAAGAAAAATATTACATTTATTTTCCCATTTTGTTTTGTATTGAACAGTTTTTTTATTTTAATCTTTATTATCACATAATATACAAAACATTAAAATTATAATAAAATATATATCGCACTGATTTATCTCAAGTCAATATCTGTGTAACCACAAATAAAATAAAGTAAAATAAAATAAAAAATAAAATAAAATAAAACAAAACATTGCCAATACTAAGAAGTTCCACTTGTGTTCTCTCAAAATCTCTATACTCCCTTCTGCTCCTTTTCTTGTGAAGAAAATAGCTTCACAAGGAATTCATATTCTGCCTTTAATGGTGAACATACCCTTGATTATCTTTATTCTTTTAACAACTAAGCATCTGTTATTCAACTTATGATTCAGTTTTCACTGTATTTTATAATTTATACAAATAGAATCATACAACATATATTTAGCACCTCATTTCTTTCTCTTAATATTTTATATATAAGTTCTGTTCATGTTTTTATATGTAAATTCTGTTCCTGTTTTTGCTGGTAAGTGTAGTTATTCTTTGCATTAATATACAATTTATTTGTTGATGGATAGTATTTTTCCAATTTGAAGCAATTATTAAAAGCTGCTAAGAACTTTCTAGAATAAATATCTTTCTGCAAATTAAAATTGCTAGGTCATCCTCATAGATCCCTTCAATGTCAGTAGATGATATCAAACTGTTTCTCAACATGGTTAAAACAATTTAAACTCTTACTTCAGTATATGAGAGTCCCCTTTGCTCCACATTTTCAATTCTTCTCATAGTTTTTTTTTTTAATTTAGCTATTTTGGTAATGAGGTAGTCATATTTCAATGTAGTTTTATTTCACATTTCTCTAATTAAAATGAAATTGATACTACTTCATATGTTTGTTGATCATTGGAATACCCTAATGTGACAGGAGGTTATGGTTCTTGCTCATTTTTATATTGAACAAATTTTTTCTTATAGATTTGTAAACTTCTTTGACTTCTTTATGTGTATATATATATGTATATATATGTATATATAGTGTATATATACATATATATATACATATATACACTAAATATTAGTCATTTTCAGTTATATAAGTTGCAAATATCTTCTCTGAGTTTTACATTTTTACTTTCTAGTGTTCTGTGATGACTAAAGGATTATAATTTCAATGGATTTCAATTTATCTACATTTTAATTTATATCTAAGATTTTGCACATAATGTGCAAAAAGTGTTTTGCTATCACTAGTTAATTCAGGTATTCTCCTATACCATTTTTCTAGGAATAGCATTATTTGCCTTCATAATAAAATCCATATTCAATTTGGAATTTATTTTTATATTGACTTATATCCACCCATCTTATTATAATACTTTATTTTAATTATATAATTTCTTTATATTTGACAAATGGAAGCCTAAATTTATTCCTGAGTTCCTAGACTTTTTTTCTAGCTTTCTCATCTATTTTTAACACCTTTAATGAGATATGATTTATATATCATAAAATTTACTCAAGGTAAAAAAAAATTAATGGATTTTAATATATTTGTAGATTTGTACAACCAACACTACAGTCAATTTTAGAACATTTTATTACCTTAAAAGAAAGTCTATACCCTTTAACCTTTTATATTCACATGTTCCCCTAAGCAACCGCTAATCTACCTTATTTTTCCATATATTTACCTGTTTTTGACATTTTATTTAAATGGAATCATATAATATACATGTTCTTCAGTACCTGACTTTATTTACTTAGCATAATATTGTCAAGGTTCACTCATAAAGTGTTATATATCATTACTTCAATTCTTCATATAGTCAAATGATATTTTATTGTCTTGTTTATTCACTCATCAGTTGAAAGACATTTAGGTTGTTTGGCTAATGTAATATAAACATTTGTGTACAAGTTTTTGTTTGAACACCTATTTTTAAATACATTTTATATATACCTAGGAGTGAAGTTGCTAGATAATATGCCAAATCTATGTTCAACATATTGAGAAACTGCCAGAACGTTTTCCACAGCAGTTGTACCAGTTTACATTCCTACCAGTAGTGTATAAATTTTCCAATTTCTTCACACCCATGACAACACCTGCTATTTTCTGTTTTTTTTATTCTTGTTTAGATTTTAGTCATTCTAGTGCATGTACAATTGTATATCAGTGTAATTTTCTTTTGCATTTAACTGATGACTAATGATGGTAAGCATCTTTCATGGATATGTTGATCATTTGGGAGAAATACCTATTAGATCCTTTGCCCATTTTCAAAATTGAGTCATTTGTATTTTTATGATTAAGTTGTAAGAATTTTTAATATATTCTATGTATTTATTTACAGAAATGAACCAAATTCACATGGAATTTCATGCTATCTTAAATAGAAAAAAAAAACTTGAAACAAAAGAACAAAGTTGGAAGACTCACCTTACATGATTGCAAAACTTTCTACACAGCTACAGTAATCAATACAAGGTGGTATTGGTATAAAGATAGACATATAGATCAAAAGAATAGGATTGAAAATTCAAAAATAAATTATATATCTCTGGGCAATTGAAAAGTTGAACCTATCACTCAAATCATATAAATATTAACTCAAAATACATCAAAGACCTAAATATAAGAGCTAAGTCCATGTGTCTAATAATGTAGCTATAAGTCTTTATTTGTAGAATGAATTCTTAAATTTATATCAAAAGCATAAGCAGTATTATAAAAAAAATAAACTGAATTGCATCAAATTTTAAAAAGTTTGTATACTAAAGGACACTATTGAGAAAGTACAAAGCCAATTCATAGAATGAAAGAAAATATTTGCAATTATATATCTAATTGTGTAGTGTAGAGAAAGTATAAAGAATTCTTGCAACTGAGTGACAAAAAGACAATTATTAAAAAATAGGCAAAGGATTTGAATAGACATTTTTTCCAAATAATATATAAAAATAGCCACAAATAACTGTGAAAAGATGAGGAATATTATTAGTCATCAAGGAAATTCAAATAAAAAATGCAATGATATACTATACCTCATATCCATTAGGATGGCTATAATTAAAAATAAAAACATAAAACAAAAAATTATAAGTTTCAGTGAGGATGTGAAACAATTGGAACCCTTATATATTGCTCGTGGGACTATAAAATAGTGCAACAGCTATGGAAAACAGTTTGGCAGATACTCAATAAGTTATATAAACTACAGTACAGCAATTTAGGGATATTGTTATTGATTGATCGTGCCCCCCACCAAATGTAGGTGTTGAAGCCCTAACATCAAGTGTGACAATATTTGAAGTTAGGACATCTAAAGAAGTAATTAAGATTAAATGAGGTTATATGGGGTTCTAATCCTATAGGATAGGTTTCCTTATAAGAAGAAAAAGACACACCAGGAGTGCACATGCACAGAGTAAAGGCCATGCGAGATCACAGTGAGAAGACAGCCTTCTTCAAGCCAAGAAGAGAAGACTCAGGAGAAATCAACCTTGTTCATATCTTGATCTTGGACTTCTAGCTTCTAGGACTGTGAGAAAATACATTTCTGTTGTTTAAACCATCAATGTGTGGTATTTTATTACTGCAGGCTTAGCAAATAAATGTAGATAAATAAGTGTTAAAAATAATTTCTTCAAACAAAAACTTTTACATAAATGTTCCTAGCAGCACTATTCACAATAGTTAAAAGACAAAAACAATCCAAATATTCATACACAGATGAATGGATAAACAAAATGTGGTGTATCTACTCAATGGAATATTATTAACCCATAAAAAATAATTAGTTGTTGATACATAATATTACATGGATAAACTTTAAAAACATACTAAGTAAAATATTTTTGACACAAAAGATTTTGTATCATATGATACGATATATATAAAATATCCAGATTGGCAAATTCATGGAGACGAAGCAGATTAGTAGTCATAGAAGTCTGAGAGGAGAGGCAAATGTGAAGTGACTGCTTATTAATGTATATAAGGTTTCATTTAGGGTGATGGATAAGTTCTGAAACTGCATGGTTATACAACATTATGAATGTACTAAAGGTCATCATTGGTAAATAAATTGCAGTAAAATAAATAAACAAACAAATTAAAAAAAATAAAACCAACTGTTACCATGAACAGATAAAAATAATGCTTGCTTACTTCACCCGTTAAATAAGAACTTCCTTACTCCTTTCTTCTCTTCCTTTACAACAATCCTCCATCTCCCTTTTACTTTGGAGGAATTTAAGGCATCCTAGTGAGGGAAAGAAACACAGTGGAAAATTATGTTGCAGGTGTAAAGCAACATATCTGACCTTAGAAAGAGTAGAAACTTTGAATAGAGTTTACAATGTTTTAATACAATATAGAATAAGAAAGGTTTATATTCTTTAATAAAAATCTTCTGAGTTACATAAAAAGTCCCGGGAACTTCTTGAAATTTCATCAGAGGAATATTGGAAAATAGGTCTCATAGACCGGTTTTGAATAGACAGTAGAATGAAAGTTACAAAAAATAAAGTTTTTATATTGCACTGTACAAATTATCTTTGATATCATGTTCTAGTTGTTATAAAAATATAATGTTTTAGATTGTTTTTAATTAAAAATTATTGCTAAAGAATTAAATGATAAAAATAAGCAATCTCTGCAATTCTATCCTTCCCCAGATAATTCTACTCTCGACATAGGACATGAAATAGTTTAAAATCTAAGTCAAATAAATTATTTTTAATATAAAACTCTCTGGATATTTTTCCATCTTAGTGAAAGAAATAACTAAAATCTTTACAAAGTCTACAAGGCCTTAACTCATTTTAGCTCCTAGTTAATTCTCTGACCATATCTTCTTCTAGGCTCTCCATTATTCATTCTTCGAAACTCACACTAGTATCTTTAAATTTCCTTGAATATATACATTGAGCCCACTTCTACTTCAGGGCCTTTACATTAGTCATTCCTTCTATTTGGACTGCACTCTTTCCTTAGGTTATCTAAATGGATTACATCCTTAGCTCTTTAGATTTTCTGCTCAAATGTCACTTTTTAAAAAGAGGTATCCCTGATAACCCTACTAAAATTCAGCCCTCTCTTACACTCTTAACCCACCATCACTGCTTTATTTTCAATAACCCTTATCACCTTTTCTCTTTCTTTCAACTATTTATTATCTATCAATCTATCTATCTACTTATTTATCTATTTATCACCTGTTTATCTTTAAATTTTACTTACTTTTTTTCATTGTATGTCTTTTCTCACTAGAATGAAAACTTCATGAGAACAAGGATTATTGTCTGCTTCTTCAATGCTGTATCTCAAGTATCTAGCCTATAATAGATTTTCAATAAATAATTTATAAATTTTCCTTCAAAGAGAAAAAACCAGTATATCAATGTCTATGTTTTAGTTGTAAAAAAGATCTTTGGCTTTCTTGTGAGTTTTTCCTGTTTTTTTTTTTCTGCCGCACATGCAGAGGCATATTAAGAAGAGTGGATTTTGTATACACACACACACACACACATACATATTTACAAATATATATATGTGTAAC
This sequence comes from Macroglossus sobrinus, assembly GCA_004027375.1. Classification (NCBI taxonomy): domain Eukaryota; kingdom Metazoa; phylum Chordata; class Mammalia; order Chiroptera; family Pteropodidae; genus Macroglossus; species Macroglossus sobrinus. The sequence continues at coordinate 93,195 of PVKZ01002363.1, forward strand.
TCTCTATTTTTAGCTCTAAAGTTAAACCACTAATTTTTAAATAACAAATTTTCTTAACAAAAAAAAAGTGTATAAACTTCCACTTTACTAGGCAACCCATGAAAAAAATAAATACACATTTTACAAATAATTAAGTCTTAATGTCAGCTTTTTGCTATTACATTAAATGTCCCAAATTTGGGGGCTTTCTGAGTTCTTAACTTTTCTTTTGATGATGTCTCTGTTTTTCTTTGGTATTAGCCTATTATTTCTTAATTTTTATTGCTTCTAGTGTGCTATATAAAATATTCACATTTCTTTTAATCTATAAATTTGATTATTTTTAGCTTTATTATAGAAAAATTCAAACTTTTATAAAATTAGAGAAAAATGTACAGTGAAACATCATGTACATATTATCCAGCTTCAACGATTATTGTTCCATCTGGCCCACATTGTTTTTTTTTTTCTGACTGGACAATTTTAAAGCAAATCTAAGGCAATCATAGAATATATCACTTCAACTATAAAATTTTCAGTATATTTCTAATAAATAAGGATTTAAAAAAATACATACAAAGATCCATATTGACTACTTTTCAACTTTATATTATATCTAGATCATGTGTATATATATATCTATATATGCATATATGTGTATATGAACACACATACAGGCATATTTATATGTGTCTGTATAGTTTTAGAAAATTGCAACTACCTGTGTGTTTTTTTTATATGATTGAAAATTCTGTTAGGAGAAGAAATTTAAACTTTTGTGTAATGACTACTATAGTAGCTCATAAGTAGTGCTTAATAAATACTTGTAAATATCTAATACATATATTCTTAGTTATCTATAAAAATCAGAATAACCTTATACAGCTCAAAAGATTGGAACCAGATATTTCCGTTTGATACATCAAATACAGCAAGATGGCTTAAGATATTCATGTGCTTCACAAAGAAAGTGGAAATGTCTATGGTATATGAATAAAATAGTACCTATTCAAGGTCTCTATGGGTTTTTAGAGACCATAGAAGGACTATAAATTATCATATCTTGTTGAACCAGTAATCTAGATAATTAAGGTTTGAGTAAATGCAAATGCATTGTGTAGCATACTATAACTTGAAAAGTTTACCTTGCATTGCAATTTGCAAAATTTTTGTATGTATATAATTATTGGCACATTGTTAAATTTGAAAACCAGCTTACTTAAAGGACGATTACCATGTTGTAAAAACATACCCTGACTTCAGACTTACACTCTTCTTTATGACCATATATTTGAATGATTCTTTTCTATAATGAAAATGTTCCCTTAGAAATAATTTAAATGAAGATAGCATACCAAGTGAAGGTTATATAGGATAGCATGTATAAAGATAAACAATGAAAGTAAAAGTAAAAAGCAAGTTGTCTTGATAAAACATACTGTGGTTTTATTAAAATACTTTATCTCCACAGTTTAATAAAATAAGCATTGGGAAACTTAAAAAATATACTAGTGTATGGAGGTCATGTGTTTAGACCTTATCAACATCCTGACAATAGTCCTCAGAGTACATGAAAAGTAATAAATCTAGTTTCTATGGAGAAAAAAAATATATTTTTTTCAAACATATAACTCATGAAAATCTTAATAATTCTTTATATACAGGAATCTACATACAAATTTATACTAAATATTAATCCCATTTCATGAGAATAAGGGTATTGAGTATCTTATTATAAACAGTTTTTATTATAATAAATATTAGATTAAATATATGATGAAACAGGCTTTTTCACCATACACAAGATCAGAAAACTCAACAAAACATTGATAAGACTTATATTAATAATAATATAAAAATATTTTAAAATTAACTGCTTATTTTTAGCTCAAAAGATATCTTGGGGCAGAGCTGCAGGTTTCACTATTTCTGACCTTTACCACAATTGTAATTTTATTTGGTTTTAAACTGCAGGTTTTTCTCAATTACCTTTAATAATGTGTGTGTGTGTGTGTGTGTGTGTGTGTGTGTGTGTGTTTCTACTGAGTTGTTTTTTTACTTCATATGGTTGTACACAGCAAGTAGAAGTAACTAATTTTTAACATACTTGCTTTAACTACTCTTATGGCACAGCAAGTGCAGCAGATCTATCTGAAATAGTCATTTACACAATTTCATTCTACATACATCTAACTGATTTTTACACATTAAAAAATTGATAGGTAAACAATTGGAACACTAACAAAACATTAGATTTTCTGAAACATATATGTAAAGAGTAGAAAATAAGCAAGTTTCTACTTAAAAATTGGTCTGGAAAATGTCATAATAATAAAATTAATAGTGACATATATGTGTAGTGAATGCTTATAACATGCTAGACATCTGACTACTTATCACATATAATACTCAAAATTATGCCCCTGGAATAGTGAATAATATCATGTTTTAGAACTAAAGAAGCTTGAACTTAAGATGATTAAATAATTTTCCCAAGATCACAAATTATTAAGTAGTGGGTCTAAGATTCAAATCTTATGATGCTTTGATGTTTAATATCTGAATATGCCTCTTCAATATTATAGAAAAAAATTTAAACAATCAATAAGAACATAATAGTTCTTTAAAAAACAGAAAAAAAATGTCTTCTGCAGATCAAATTTTGGTGACATTCTTAGAAATTACAAGAGAGATGGAACTGAATTTATTAAGAAGACTGCAGAGAAAATAACCAAAAATATTAGGGGTAATAGTGATTACATTCAAATAAACTCCAAAGAATCTACATGCTTAAGGTAAACAAATAAAGATCGAGAGTACAAAATGGGGCAATTATGAAAATAATTTTTAAAAAACTGTTTTATAATAGCTGGCCCCATTGGGCTTATCTCTTCTCCTATAGTATGGCTGCCAAGCATGGCATAGGTGCTTAATTAAGCAGCTAAAAACTGCTCTCTAGAAAAACTGGGTGATGCTTCTTAGAATGGATCCTAGTGTGAGTGTTGAGTCTGATAGAGAACGAATTGGATTTTAGATCTCCACAAAAATTACTGAGGGGAAATAAATAAGTACATTCTGCTCTGTTAAGGGGGAAATACTTTGATTTGTTCCCAGACCTCCTGTTTTAAACTCTTTGAGTAGTTCAGTTTTCTTTGTAACATGCTGCAGAAAGCAACTAAATCGCAGGATTGTACAATGGTAAATAGGCTAATTAACCTTATCATTATAATTTCAGAATAGCTACCAAGGAAATGAGCTTGGTTAGCCCTCAGAGCCTTCTAATAAAGAGAATAATAGGTGAAACAATATGGATTAATGAACATCATGACTTATTTCCATGGCTGTGATCATACCAATAGATAAAATAAAAAGGTATCATTCCCAAGATCTTCTTAAATGCCAAAGTTTTTTTTAAGTTATTTAATTTAGCATTCATATTATTTCACTCTAAGTTTTCTATTCAAAGCCTGCCTGAATGTTATTCATCCTTCATTCACCCAATACTAAACTAGCTAGTCCAAATCTAGGCTATCTCAACTTAATACAGTCTTGAACTCATTTCTAATATAACAAAAAAATGAGTTCAAGTTTCATCAAGAAGCCTTAGTAGATACCTCACACTTCAGTTGGAATGTCACAAGTCACACCCTAGAAGTAGGGATAAAATAGAAATAGATAACTCAAAAAGACTGAACTTTAAGTTTGAATCATTTCAAACTTTTATTACTGATCTTTAACCCTGTTTATCTGCAAGAAACAAAAATAAACCATCTATGTATAAAAATAAAGCCAACAAGCTCAACTAGACAACCTAATGCTTCATCTAAAAAATCTAGAAAAGAAAAAACAAATAAAGACTAAAATCAGCAAAAGGAAAACAATCAAAATTAGAGCAGATAAAAGTAAAATTAAAACCAAAAATAATAGAAAAAATAAATGCAACAAAGACTGGTGAAGGTTAATAAAATTAAAAAAAAACCCTGGTTAGACTAACAAAAGGAAAAAGAAAATGACACAAATGAACAAAATTAGGATGAAAGAGAGGAAATTATGACTGACATCACAGAAATACAAAGGATCATACAGGAATACTTTAAAAAATAATATAACACAAAATTTAATAATCTATAAGAAATGGAGCAGTACTTAGAAAAAATACAAGCTTCTGAGACCGAATCAAGATCTGGAAAATCTAAATAGACCAATCAGCAGTATGGAAATTGAAACAATTATCAAAACCCTACCAAAAAGTAAAAGTCCAGGACCAGATGGCTTCACCACTGAATTCTACCAAACATTCAAAAAAGATTTAATACCTATTCTCCTCAAACTCTTCTAAAACAAATCGAAGAGGAGCAATACTTCCCAACTCATTTTATGAGGCCAATATTACTCTGATACAAAAACCTGGTAGAGATAACACAAAAGAAAAAAAAAAACTACAGACCAATGTTTCTCATGAACACAAATGCAAAACTCCTAAATAAGATACTAGCAAACCAAATACAGCAACATATTAAAAAGATTATACATCACAATCAACTGGACTTCATCTTAAAGGCACAGTGATAGTTCAACATAAGCAAATCGATTACTGTGATACATAACATAAATTTTAAAAATAAGAATAATATGATCATATTAAGAGATGCAGTAAAAGACTTCGACAAGATACAGCATCCATTTATGATCAAAACACTTCACAAAATCAGTATAGATGAAAAGTACCTTAACATAATAAAGGCCATCTATAACAAATCCTCAGCTAACATTATACTTAATGGTGAAAAACTAAAAATCTTTCCTCTAAGATCAGGAACAAGGCAAGGCTGTCCACTTCTGCCACTGTTATTCAATATAACATCAGAGGTCCTAGCAAGTGCTGTTAAGAGAGAGAAAGATATAAAAGGCATCCAAATAAGAAATGAAGAAGCCAAACTGTCACTATTTGCAGATGACATGATTCTCTATATAGAAAACCCTAAAGACTCCATAAGAACACTACTGGAAACAATAGGCAATACAGTAAAGTCTCTGGATACAAAATCAACATTTAAAAATCCATAACATTCCTGTATTTTAATAATGAAGTGTCAGAAAAAGAAGTAGAAAGAATAATTCTCTTTGAAATTGCAACAAAAAGAATAAAATATCTAGGAGTAAATTTAATGAAACATGTGAAGGACCTAGTAATAAAAATTAGAAGATCCTATTAAAAGAAATCGAAGAAGATACAAAGAAATAGAAAGATATTCTGTCTTCTTGGACTGAAAGAATAAACATAGTTAAAATGACCACATTACCCAAAGCATTATACAGATTTCATGCAATCCCCATCAAAATCTCATCGACATTTTTTAAAGAAATAGAACAAAAATCATCAGATTTGTATGGAAGCACAAAAGACCTCAAATTACCATAGCCATCCTGAGGGGGGAAAAAAACGAGGCTAGAGGCATCATTCTGCGCAACTTCAAATTATACTACAAAGGGAGAGTAATCAAAATGACATAGTATTGGCAGAAAAACAGACACACAAACCAGTGGAACAGAATCGAGAGTCCAGAAGTAAATCCATATTTATATGGGCACATAATTTTGACAAAAAAGCCAAAAACATACAATGGAGAAAGAAAGGCCTCTTCAATAAATGGTTCTGGGAAAACTGGAAAGCCACCTGCAAAAAAATGAAACTACACTATTGTCTATCACTGCATACCAAAATTTACTCAAGATAGATTAAGAACCTAAAGCAATACAATGCCTAGAAGAAAACATAGGAACTAAACTCAAGGACGTTGGACTTATAGAAAATTTTATGAATTTGACCTCAAATTCAAGGGAAGTAAAAGCTAAAATAAATGGATGTGACTACACCAAACTAAAAATCTTCTGCTCGGCAAAATAAATTGTCAACAAGGTAAAGAGACAACCTTCTGAATGGGAAAATATATTTGCAAGCAAAACCTCTGATAATGACCTAATATCCAAAATATAAAAAGAACTTATATGACACAATAACAAAAAAAATGATCCAATCAAAAAATGGGCATAGGCCCTAAATGGTCACTTTTCTCTAGAGGACATACAAATGGCCAACAAATATATGTAAAGATGCTCAACATTGCTAGCTATTAGAAAAATGCAAATCAAAACCACAATGATATATCATCTCACAACTGTTAGAATAACTATAATCAACAGGACAAGTAATAAATGTTGGAGAGGATACAGAGTAAAAGGAACCCTCATACACTGCTGGTGGGACTGCAAATCAGTACAGCCATTATGGAAAACAGTATGGAGGTTCCTCAGAGAACTAAGAATTGATCTTCCAATAATCTAGCAAAATTTGGATATTTACCCCAAAGACTTGAAAATCCATATTCGAAAAGATATTTACACACTGATGTTCACAGCAACATTATTCACAGTGGCCAGGACATGGAAGCAACTGAAGTGTCCTATGATAGATGATTGTCTAAAGAAGCTTTGGTACATATATACAATAGAATATTACTCAACCAGAAGAAGAAATGAAATATAGCCATTTGCAACAACTTGGATGGATCTCAAGATAATCATGCTAAGCAAAATGAGCCAGACTGAAAAAGTTGAAAATCACATATCACTTATATGTGGGATATAAACCAAACACAACAAATAAACAGGACAAACAAACAGAGACTCATGAACTAAAGACTAGTGGTTATCAGAGGGTAGGGTGTAGGGGAGGAGGGAGGTGGTAGATGGGATAATGCGGATGATATATAGGGGGTTAGCAGGAGAGTGAAGTGGGTAAAGGGGATCAAATTTTTGATAGCTAAAAGAAACTGGACTTTGGGTGGTAAACACACAGAATATTCAGATGTCAAATTATAACGTATACCTGAAAATTATATAATTGTATTAACTAATGCTATCCCAATAAACTTAATTAAAAAAAATAAAAAATAAAACCATACAGACTCTCAACTTATTACTATAATTTATTCATACTCAGAAAACAAAATAACTGAAAAAGATAAAGCTTATATGAGATTGAAATATTGATGCTATCAGAGTGTAGATGGTATCTATTTCTTTATAAAAATTAACCTCCAAATGTAGCAGATCTAAAAATAGATATTCATTATCTCACAATTTTGCTGGGACAAAAATTTGGTAAAAGGTTAGTTGACAGGTTCTTGCCTAAGGTTTCTCATGAATTATAGTCAAGTTTTCACTTGAGCCACAATCATCTTAAGGTCTGACTAGAACTATGAATCTGTTTTCAGGGTGGCTCACTCACATGCTTGTAAGTTAAGGTTTGTTTTTGGCAGGAGACCTCGGTTCCTCACCATATGAACCTCTTCACAAGACTGTGTGTCTTTACAACATGGCAGTTACATTTACCTTAGATGGGTGATACAAGATAGAACATGGCAAAAGCTGTAAAGCTTTTGTGATTTAGCATTAAAAGCAAAACACCATGATTTTCAAATTGTGCTATTGGTTACAAGTATCAGACCCTTTCCATGTGGGAAGGGACTACAGAAAAGTGTGACTACCAGGAAGGAAAGATAATTGTGAGTCATTTTGGAAACTAGTTTAAAAAAATACTTCAAAATAAATATAATTAATATTTTTAAGAACTTATACTAAGGCATCAAGTGGAGAAATATAAGACTGAAAATATAATAATCTAAGTTAAAACTCAATAGAAATGACCACTTTAGGATAAAATAGAGTAACAGGAACTAGATTTTCCCTCCATTCTCAATAAAACAAACAGCACAAGCAGGTAAAATATATGAAATAATGGTTTTCAAGATGTAGGACATTATATAACAAAAAAGACAGGAAACAAACAATGTGAACTCTTCAATAATCCCAGCTTACTACTCAGAGTTTTCATCTCTGCATGAATTTCTAGAAAGGAAAACATTTAAAATAAAAAATAAAATGGATGGGACTAATGGCATAGCAGGCATTGCAAAATAAATATTAGTGAACTTCAATAAAGTAATAAGATAAAACAGAGATAACAAAAATAATGAAAATCAAAAGAAGAGAACTCAAGTTAGGTGTAAGAAAACTTCAAATAACCTGAAACATGTGCATAGTTGGAGAACTAAAGAGAGCAGATAGAGAGAGACAACATATATATTTGAGGAATAAATTGCTGACAATTATCCAAATTTGATGACAGCTGTGAAACCACAGATCCAAGAAATTCAATGAACCACAAGAACCAGAAATATGAAGAAACCTTCATAAAGTCACATCATGATTGAATTTCTAAAAACCAGTGATAAAGAAAATATTTTCAAAAGCAAGAAAAAAATGACACATTATATATAGAATTTTAAAAAATGGATAGTGAAGACAATAAATTTTGCAAAAGAATCAGTGCAAATGAGATAGCAGTGGGAAAACACCTTTAGAATATTGAATAATTAAAAAATAAAACACTGCATCTCGGGAGTCTGTATAAAGCAAAAATATTAGAAAAATATATAAATTGCTTTCAGCTTCAGCTTTAACATGCAAAAACTTTAGAACTAATCATTTACAACAGCACCCCCTCCCCCCAAAAAAACTGGAAAACAATGAAAATCAATGACTCTTTTGGATTTATCAGAGAAATGAGAATGCAGAGCAAACCACTGCCCTAAAATCTAGACAAACAAGTAAATTCAGTCACAGATAAGTTCTACCAGTGAGGCAGAGTAACCCAGGCAAGTTCCCTTTTCCGTCTAGGATGAGGCTCTGGAATTTCTCCCTGGTCCCTTACTCAGCCCCTCTCCCTGTTTTGATTTCAAGCATGAGACCCCAGCTTGAGAAACAAGCTAAGACTAGGAGGCAGACTGGATAAGCTTTGAGACCCACCAATCAACACAAAGAAAACAAAAGCCTGTAATTAAGATAGCTTGGGGCGGACCTTCTGAACTGCTGCACTTTTAAGTGTGTACTTTCGCTTTAATAAAACTTGTGCTTTCCTGCTTACTCTTTGTTGTGTCCTTAAATTCTTTCTCCTGGCATAAGACAAGAACCTGGTTACCAGAGTCCCAGGGTCGGGGTCCCTCTTTGGACTCCCACCCTGTTGAGTGTTCTGGCATAACCTGGAGCAGAAGCTTCAGGAGGCATAAACTGGTAGAAACCTTTAAATGGTAATTTTACCAAATTGGGGGAGGCTGAGTATAAACTAGAGAATAAGAAACTCCTGAGAGGCTCAGTATTAGGGGAGGCCCCACACATTTGTGGGCTTTACCTCTAAGAATCTTACCAGTTTCTCATAATAAAGATCTGATCAATATTCCTTTATGACTTTATCAAAGAGAAGAAAAGAGTAATCCTTTGTTTTATACCCTAGCATCTTCTCCATAACAAAACTATCCTCCAGTGGCAAATATTTAGTCAGAGCCTTGTTCCAAACCCATAGAAAATGTCATTATGCTCATTCTAATTCCCTCTAACTTCCAGGTCTCACCTAAGGAGGAGTAGGAAGCTTTACAAGAAGAAACACTGTGAAAGTCACAGGCCAGTGACATAGGCCCACTACAAGATTGCTAAATATTTGGAAGACCATAGAATAATACCTCTCTCCAATATCCTTTCAACACATCAACAGGACTTCATTGTAATAATAGTGGATTACAACTGGAAGAGTTGCAAGATGCAGACTCTAAGGAGGAGTACTTAAGGATGGACAAAGTAAAGAAGAAAGACAAAAACAAGGAAACTAGAGAAATGTAACTAGAGGGCAACCAAGTCCAGGGCAAACTACATTTTTGAAAACTGAAGTAACAATCAACTATAGAAAATCATAGCTTATTGGGAGCATAAGCTGCTAAAAGTAATAACTAATAGGAACACTTAAACAGTAATTAACAAATTGCTAGAGACTAGGTATAGATTAGTTTGAGAGTTTAAAATTCTTCAAGGCCTAGTCTTAAGGCTCTTCCTCATGCTTTTTATGTGAATTTTTCTACCAGGACTCTCACCAGCTTCTCATGATGAATATCTGAGGGAAAAAAAAAAATCCCTCATGCTTTAGAGAGGGGGGCAAAAGAAAATTAACCATGTAGAAATACACCCTAAAGAGTATATTCTCCATAATAAAGGCCTACTCTCAAGAAAAACTACTTTATTAGAACCTTATCTGATCTAAGGGAGAGCTATTAAACAATTCTAGTTACCTTTAGACATCCTGACTCACATAGGTGAAGATAATAAGCTTAAAAGCTGTTCTTATGGACATAGCTGGCCTAAAGAATAAAGTCAACTAAAATGCTTAAGATTAATAAGACTATAGCATGCTTCCCTTCCTCAATCTCCAGCACATCAGATGCCTCCAGTACAGTAATAGAGGATTACTGCTGAGAGAGCTGCAATACATAGACACTATTCAAGAAGGATTTTCTAGGAAAACTCAAAGAAAACAGAGGAGACAAAAACAAGAATACCAGAGAAAATTGAGCCTCTCACATCTATAGCTAAGGCAAACATTAAAAATAACCTTAATTCCTAGCCAGATCAACACAAAACCTCTCAAGGTTTATTTACCTCAGTCCCCATTAGGTGGAGAGAGCTAGGATGCCAGTTGTCAAAATAGCCAATTAAGATAGCAAGCCAAATAATGAACATAACAGGCCTTTAATCATTGTATTAGTTTTCTAGGGCTGCCATAACAAAAACAAACTGAGTGGCTTAAACAACAGAAATTTATTTTCTCACAGTTTTGGAGGCTAGAAGTCAAGATGAAGGTGTCTGCAGGTTTACTTTCTTCAAACTCCTCTTTTCTTAGCATGCAGATGTCAGCCTTCTTACTGTGTCCTCACATGGCCTTTACTTTGTAGGTATATATCTGGGCTAGATCACTCTTTTTACAAGGATACCAGTCATATCGAATTAGGACTCCATAGTATCTGACTCATTTTTAACTTAAACATTTCTTTAAAGCCATTATTTATTTATTTATTTGGATTAAATTTTATTCATTATATTTGAGATTCATATTATTATTATTATTATTATTATTATTATTATTATTATGGCATTAGTTAATAAAATCCAGTAAGCTTCAGGTATAGAATTCAACAGTAAGGTATATATATATATATATATATATATATATATATATATATATACACACACACACACACACATATATATATATATATATATTTTTGCATTGTATGTTCAACCTCTTATAGTTAGATTTTTTTCCGTCACCACATACTTGACTCTCTTTATACCATCTACCTCTTCCCCTTACTCATTCCCACCCTACCCACCCCCGGTAACCACTAGTCTCTTGTCCATGTCCATGAGTCTCTGGTTGTTTGTTGCTTTTAGGTTTATATCCCACACAGAAGTAATATCATGTGGTTTTCATCACTTTCTATCTGGCTTATTTTGCTTAGAATGATTATCTCAAGGTCCATGCATGTTGTTACAAAAGGCAGTATTTCATCTTCTTATAGCTGAGTAATATTTAATTGTATATATGTACCACAGTTTCTTTATCCAATCATCTATTGTAGGACACTTCCGTTGCTTCCATGTTCTGGCCACCATGAATATTGCTGCTATGAACATCAGTGTGCAAATAACTTTTTGGATATGGGTTTTCAAGTCTTTGGGGTAAATACCCAGTAGAGAGAGTGCTGGATCATATGGTAGATTAATTCTTAGTTTTCTGAGGAACCTCCATACTGTTTTTTCCATAATGGCTGTACTGATATGCAGTCCCACCAGCAGTGTATGAGGGTTTCTTTTACTCTGTATCCTCTCCAATATTTATTACTTGTCCTGTTGATTATAACTATTCCAACAGTTGTGAGATGATATCTCATTGTGATTTTTATTTGCATTTCCCTAATAGCTAGTGAAGTTGGGCATCTTTTCATATATTTGTTGGCAATTTATATGTCTTGGGAGAAGTGTATTTTCAGGTCTTCTGCCCATTTCTGCTTCCCTTACAGATCTAGAACAAGTGGTGCCGGTGCTGTTTCAGCACCTAAAAAGATGTGGCTAGACGATAAATGCAACCAAGGTTCAGAGACCTGGCTTTTCTATCAAATTCTTAGGTGTTGTCTGGTCAGGTAAGAAGAAAGTTATCCTTGATGCTGTAATTTATAAAATACAACTGTATCCATGACCCACTATAGTTAAAGGATTGCAGAGTTATGTGGGCCTTTTGGGATACTGTAGAATGTTTGTGCCCCATGTAGCATAGCTAGTATGGCCGTTATATGGCCTGATCAAGAAGGGAGCTACTCGGGACTGGGATGAAACAGTATAGAAGGTGTTTACTGTCACCAAGAAGGTAGCACAGCAAGCCCAAGTCCTACAAGTAACAGATCCAGATAAATCTTTTAAAATGGACATGCAAGTAATAGCAGAAGGATATGGCAGGGACCTATAACAACATTTGGAAAGAACTAGGATTCTGGTGGGTTGTTGACCCCAAGTATGAAAAGGCACAGAGAACTGGTATTCTCTGATAAACAGAGGCTGTGTATACAGCTTTACAGGCTACTGAGGCAGTGACTGGCATGGCCAAAGTACAGGTACACATCACTTACCCTACACAAGGTTGATTACACACATGGATAGAGGCCTCCAAAACAGGTGTGGCCCAAACCCATACCCTGATGAAATAGGGTGCTTATCTGGAACAATGGAGTACCATAGCTGCCAGCCTTCTGGCCATGGAATTACAGACAGTTTTAGGCTCAGTTGAGTTTACCACTGACAATACACTGGATGCTGCAGTTCCTACAGATTTAGAAGTGACTTCTACAAAGAAGGGAAGCTGCCCATACTCACTGATGTGTGGTACACAGATGGGTCCAGTAGGGGTCAGGGAGCCAAATGGGTAGCTATAGATAGCAACTAGCTACTGACCATATCTGGTATGATACAGGTATGAGCCAGAGCAGCCAATGGGCTGAGCTGCGGGCTGTGTGGATGGTTATAGCCCATGAAGATGGACCTTGACTATTTGTACTAACAGTTGAGCAGTGTTCAAAGGCCTCACATTATGGTTACCTATGTGGAAATTGCAAAACCGGCTCATGGGCCATAGGCCCTTATGGGGACAAGACATGTGTCAAGACCTTTGGGAGATAGGACAAGAGAAGAATGTAACTGTGTATCATGTTGCAGGTCATGTCCTCTTGATAATTTCAGAAAATGAAGAGGTAGATGCACTCTCACATGTGCGATGGGTGAAAAAGGCCCCTGCCACTGACGTGGTGCACTGGCTTCATAGGCAATTATAGCATGTGGGTGCCAAAACTATGTGGATAGTGAAACAACAATGGAACCTTCCCCTGAAGTGGGAAGATATTACAGATGTCCATGCCAAGCGTCCGGTGTGCAGCCAGGATACACCGCATCCTCGCCATATGGAACAGGAGCATGTGCAAATAACAAGGGGAAGGGTCCCATTAACCATGTGTCAGATAGATTATATAAAACCTCTTCCAAAAGCTCAAGGGAAATCTACTTCCGTTTTGGCAGTGTAATGGGTCATGAGAACTTATGTATTTAAGATGGCGATGTGTAATGGGTCATGAGAACTTATGTATTTAAGGTGGCGATGTGTAACGGGTCATGAGAACTTATGTATTTAAGACGGCGATGTAAGACCTAAGATGGCGGCATGGAAAATTTTCAATTCTCCCAGCAAGGTAGACTGCAATCCCCTCCAACCAAGGGCTGGAATTCTCCGCCCAGACAGTCTATTTGCTTGCTTAAAGGTCAGGCCATAATCAGGCCATATGGTTAGCCAATAAGGAACTGCAACCTGTCCCGCGCGCGCCAAGTTAGCCCGCCATAAACCTAATATAAGGAACCTCATGCTAAGGATCGGGGCTCTTGTACTCGCTGCTGCGTCAGTGGAGGCTTGAGCCCAGATTCGAATTCATAATAATTTTTTTTTTAATTCTAATTCGGCTCTGAGGTCATCTTGTCCGGGTGCAGTCCATAACAGCAGTAGACACTGCTACCAGGTTATTGTTTGCATGGCTGTGTGGCTGCAGTCCAAAAACATATTGTCCAAGTTCTCAAACACTTATGTGCCTTTTACAGTAAACTGTTAGTGGTGGAAAGTAACCAAGGGACCCATTTTACTGGATGTGAGGTCCAAATGTAGGCCAAAGAGATGAACTTTCAATAGAAATTGCATACCTCATATAATCCCCAGGCAGTGGGCATGATTGAGTAGTACAACCTGCTGTTGAAACAGTGCCTATGAGTAACTGTCAATCTCCCAGGACTGCAAGGTTGGGTATCCTGCCTGTGGAACATGTTGTGGAGCTTGAATGAGCAACCTAGAGCAGCTCTCCCCGGTAGAGCTGCTATTACATAGGGCCTTGGTCCCAATTCAGTCATAAGCAACTACCACTGAAACTGCTTGAACCTGGTCATGGACTCAAAGGTAATATACTCCTACCTGCCCTTACTTGTCTGAAAAGGGGAGAAACAGTGCAATGGATTTGGCCATGGAAAATAAAGGCCCCACATTGCTGGTGAGTGGGCCTAATAGTCCCATGGAGCAAGGAGCTAGAGAGGTAAACTTACAGGTTGCTCCTTGGGTAACAGCTGACTGGCCACCAAAACTAACTGTGAGATATCCCACAGGAGAGACAGATGAATAAGAAAGTACCATCCTGTCCCGACCCACGGGACAGTCAAAGGGGGCCCCAAGCACTGAAAGAGAAGGGGGACAAGAAATGCGAAGAATGGAGACAAGACAGGCTTTCTGATCAAGTCTTGTTTATTGTAGGTAGGGGTAGAGTATATAAGGGGGAGGAGGATTTTTCCCAGCAGCATTTATTGAAGAGGCTTTTCTTTCTCCACTGTAAGTTTTTGGCTCTTTTGAAGAAAATTGTCCCAGTATGTGGTCAATCCTTGAGAATGTTTCATGTGCACTAGAGAAGAATGCATAAGCAGCTATTTTTGGGATGAAAGGCTCTGTAAATGTCAATTCTGTCCAGTTGGACTAATGTTTTATTTCAGGATATTATTTCCCTATTGATTTTCTGTTTAGATGATCTGTTCATATTTGACAGTGGAATATTTAGGTCCCCTACTATGATAATATTTTGGTCTGTTTTTCCCTTTAGTTTTGTTAGCAATTGCTTTATATATTTCAGAGATTCCTGATTTGAAGCATAGATATTAGTAAAGTGTTATGTCTTCTTGATTTATGATTCCCTGTATCATTATTAAGTGTCCTCAGTATCTTTATTTACCTTTTTTATTTTGAAGGCTAT
Organism: Macroglossus sobrinus; assembly: GCA_004027375.1. Classification (NCBI taxonomy): domain Eukaryota; kingdom Metazoa; phylum Chordata; class Mammalia; order Chiroptera; family Pteropodidae; genus Macroglossus; species Macroglossus sobrinus. Next base: position 108,443 of record PVKZ01002363.1, read on the forward strand.
ATAGTCCTGTGTTAGTACTGCTACTCCTGCTTCTCTCTGAATGCCATTTTCTTGAAATATCATTTTCTACCCTTTCACTTTGAGTCTATATTTGTCTTTGGAACTGAGATGTGTCTCCTGGAGGTTTGGGTTTTGTTTTTGATCCAATCTGAAATTATGTGCCTTTTTATTGGTGAGTGCAGTCCATTTACATTTAGAGTGATTATTGAAATATGAGATCTTCTTATAGACTTTTTATCTTTTGTTTTTACATAGCTCAGTGTTTCCATTGCTTTCTGTCCTTGTGTTTCTGGTTTTGTTTTGTTTTGTTTTGTTTTGTTTTGTATATATGTTTATTTTCTTCTGTTTGTGCTTTATCTCCATTCCCCTTTGTAAATTTGAATATTTGAATCCCCCCCTTTTTTTTTTGTTTTCACAGTTAGTCCCTATTTATGCTGAATGTTCATTAATGTCTTGCAATAGAAAATATCTTCTTATTGTTTAATCTTATAATTCATTATTCTTAATAATAGTTGTACTCTTCTGCTTCTGTCTGTCTGCTAGTTATGTATTTTTTGTTATTTTGTTTTAGGTGAGCTAACCCTTTTCAGTATTTTCTGTAATGCAGGCTTCATAGTGGAGGATTCCTTCAATTTTTGTATGTCTGGAATGGTCTTTATTTCTCCTTTATCTTTGCTGGATACATTATTTTTGGCTGGTAATTCCTTTTTCTTAATAGTTTGAATATTTGATTCCATTCCTTTCTGGCTTGTAGGGTTTGTGTTGAGAAGTCTGACGATATTCTAGTTTGTTTTCCTTCACAGGTTACCATCCTCTTTTCCCTGGTTGTCTTGAGAATTATTTCATTGTTATTAATTTTTAATAATTTTAATATAATATCTTGGAGAAGGCCTTTTGGGATTGAGATAACTGGTGTTCTGCTGGCTTCTTAAATTCCAAGTTCCAGTTCATTTCTTAGATTTGAGAAATTATTCTCAACTATTTGTTTGAAAATGCTTTCTAATCCCTGCTTCTTTTCCTCTCCTTTGAGAATACCCATTATTATGTTTTCTTTTCTGATCTTATCAGCTTGTTATTATATTTCTCTTTCATTATTTTTCAATATTTGGTTTCTCTCTTCTTTCTTCTTATTTATTTTTAGATTTCCGTCTTCAATATCATTGATCCTTTCCTCCTTTTGGTCAACTCTATTTCTCAAGATTGTTATTTTATTCATCTCTTTTAGTGTCTTCTTCATCTCCAGAAGTCTCATTTGGTTTCAATCTCTTCACTAAAAACTAATTCTGCTGACCTAGTTTTTAAATTTTTTCTTTCATTTTTTTTTGTAATTGTTGATTTGAATTATTTTGGATCTTATTGAGTTATTTCAATAGTATTATCTTGAATTCTCTGTCATTTAAGTCACATATTTCTATGTTCTTAAGCTTATTTTCTGGAGATTTTTCTTTTCTTTCTTTCTTTTTTTTTTTTTTCTGAGATACCTTATCACCTTGGTTGTTCTTGGTGTTTAATGGACTATTTCTCCACCTGGGCATTAATAGAAGTGTATTCTGCTTTTTTTTTTTTTCCCAGAAAGAACATTTATTGTATTAAAGTCTCTCTTTATACTGTTGCTAAGATGTCATTTTTCTTTTTGTTTCAAGTGGGTGGCATCTAAGCCTCTTGGATCCCTGCTTTATATAAAGCCTTAATAATGCCCTTTTTTTTCTTATAAGTATTTGATCACAACCGCTACCCCCAGTCTTAGTCCCTGTCAGTTTTGGTAGCATTTGCTCAGAATCCCCTAGGGCTCCACGGTGTTCGTCTTGGAGGATATGGGGAAGGTGCCCTCTAGTTTGGAGAAAGGGGGAGTGGCTCAGGAAACACTGGCAATGATCGGCTTTCCTCCAGTTTCCACTTTATTTTGCTTTCTGCCATGCTTTCTGGCACTGCGTGGAGCTCACAGCTATCTCAGGTAGGGCTATTCAGGGAACCTACCACACCTTCTCCCCTTCCTTTCCTCCTGCTGTGAGCTCCAGCTGTAAGAGGCAGGTACTTCTTTGTTTCTCCCAGTCTAACTTTCTACTACTCAGTTTTGACTTCTGATAGCTTTTATTCCAAGATCACTTGCTTGGACATATTTGAGAGCAGGTTGGGTGTTATTTGTTGAATTTTAGATACTCAACTTATTGTTATTTCAAGGGGATAGATCTGGGGACTTCTCTCACTCCACCATGCTTCTGACGTTACCCAAGTCCCTTTATTTAAATATAGCCACATGATTTGGCACCATCCATATGACTTCATTAACCTTAATTACTTATGCTTTTTTTAAAAAAAATAAAGGTCCTATCTTCAAGTATAGTTAAATTGTGAGATTCTGGGGATAGAACCTTCAACATGTGAATATGGGGATGGCACAATTCAGTCCATAATCTGCCCTTTGGTCTCCCAAATTTGTGTCCCTCTCATATGTAAACTACAGTCACTCTCATCCCATAGCTTAAAGTTTTTAACCATTCTAGCATCAATTCTAAGTCTCAAATCTCATCCAAATGTCATATAAATCAACTGTAGGTGATACTGGAGATAGGATTCACCCTGAAGCCAAATCCTCTTGACCTTTGGACCTGTGAAACCATACAAGTTTTCTGCATCTGAATCACAATGGTGGAACAGGGATAATATAGACATTCCCATTACAAAAGAGGAAATTTAGAAAGAATAAAGTGGTAACAAGTCTCAAGCAAGTTCAAAATCTAGCAAGGTAATTTCTATTCAATTTTAAATCTTAAGAATAATAATCTTTGGCTCAATTCACTGTCCTTTAGACCAACCAGGATAAAAGCCCTACTTTATAGGCACCATAACCCCTTCAGCCTTGGTGGCCCTGCTCCCACTGCCCTAAGCATCAGCATTACAACTTCAGCTATAAGGGACAGCTCTACCCTGATTGGCCTTGGATTGTGACACCACTTTCATGGCTTTCTGTGCCACCTCTGCCTGTACTGTTGAAAATGAGGAGACAATTCTGCCTGCCACAATAAAGAAAGAGACAGTCTTGCTCTCCCTGGGGCTGTCCTTTGACTCATGTTGGGAATAGTAGTGCTTATAATTTCTGAGTCAGCTTCAGGGTCATCCTTTTCTTTTCTTAAAGGATAACACATGCACAAAGGAGAATAGTTCTATTATCCTTTCTGTAAAATCTCAGAAGTCCAACATACTTTCTTCATTTTACCCTGTCTGTCCCCTTTAGTCAAAAGTAACAGTGTTGGTATAACTCCATCTTTATTCCTAGTTTCTACTGAGATAGCTGCTTAGATCAATGAATCACAACCATAACCTCTTTATTATATAATTTTCCAGCCATACCCTTGGAGTTCTTGCCAAAACATGTTTTGTTTTGTTTTGTTTTGTTTCATATTTTGCAATATGATAGGTTAAAAATTCCCAAACCTACAAGTTCTTGTTTCTTTTTAACTTAAGAATCCCTTCCATTTATCTTTCCCCTTTAGCAATGCACTATAAGTAACAAGGAGAAACCAATCCAAGTCTACAATTATTTGATTAGGAATTTCTATTTTTCACAACACACAAAAACACAATTTAGCCAAGTACTTTGCCACTTGAAAATGTGTCCTGTAACATGTTCTTCATTTCCTTCTGAGACCAAATAAAAATCACCTTTAATGTCCATATTTTAAACAGCATTTAAAAAATTAATCAGTATGTTTTGTAATAGGAACCAAAAAGCCCTTCAAGCCTCAAGCCATTATCTAGTTCCAAAGTGACTTCCACATTTTTTAACAGATTTTATCTTTTGAGACGTTTTATGTTCACAGCAAAATTGAGAGGAAGATAAAGAGATTTTTCATGTGCTCCAAGTTCCAACACATGCATAGCTTTCCCCATTGTCGACATCCCCCATCGGAGTGGTTCATGTGATACATCATTATGATCTAAAATCCATAGTTTACATTAGGGTTCATTCTTGATACAAGTTAGAAAAAAGAATGTAGTTAAGTAGAAATGGAGACCAGGGCTATATGGGCCACTTCTATACTTAAACTGTATCCCAAGAACTGTTCCAGCCCTTTCACATGTATATCAATTTGTTTGATGATGGAGTGCTGCTATGCATCCCCAACTTTATTGCTTAATGGTCAGATAACATCCAGTTATTGATGGAGGGCTCAGGTTGCATCATAAATGGATGTTCACGGTTAAGCATTCAGGCTCTAGTGAGGCCTAGTAGCAAGATGAATTTTTGTTGTTGTTGTTGTTGTTTGTTTGTTTGTTTATTTGTTTGTTTTAAAAAGAAATATTTATCCACAGAGGATGTCAGGGCTATGCTCCAAAATCTAAAAGCCCTGTAATATGATTCACCTAGAGGAATCTACCAAAGGTAGATTCTCTTCTTTATCCATTCTGTTTATTTTATTTAATATACTTTTCATCTCAGATAGTGTGTTTTTCATTTTTAACTGTTTTTTTTATAATTTCCATTTTCATTTTTATATTTTTTAATCTCTTTGTTAAAGTTCTCACTGAGTTCATCTACACTTCCCCTAAGTTCATTGAGCGCCTTTATAATCAGTGTTTTGTCTCCATTATTCCTGGACCTCTGTTCTGTTTTCTCATATGGTTTCTGCTTCTTTGTCTTCCCATTTTGACTGCCTTTCTGTGTCTGTTTCTATGTAGTAAGCAAAACTCCTAAGTCTCTGGATCTTATTAGCATGGCTTTGTGTGGTAGGTGTCCAGCGGCACAGTCCTAAGAGGGGTTCCACTGCAGACCAAGTTTAGCACCAGCCTTTGTTTCTCCGGAGACACTTACTATGATTCATCAAGCAATCCACAGATGCTCCTGTCTCTTTGGATATCTATATTTCTGATCTGGCTCTAATAACTTAGCCAGGATACTGTATTATTGTGTTTGTGTATGTTTAATCATTGAATGTTGAATTTTGGGTCCAGAGTATCCAGAGTATCCAGAGTATCTAGATTTAGGTATTGCAACTAATTAGTCGTACATTTAATTTTTCTGTATTAATCTATATTAATATGTCAGCGAGTTTTGTTTAAAATATTTTCTAAGAAAGTTATTATTAAGTTTAAGGAGGGTATCATTGTATAACACATATAAAATATTGATTTCAATTTATTTATTATTTCCAGACATTTAGGAGATGAATCAAGGAACTATAAAGTCATCTATTCTGATACAATATCTTCATCATTGGAATTTTCACTGTTATAAAAGTTATTGCTGTTAATACATATTTATATATAGATTTTAAATTCCATTCTTAGAAATTAACCCACAATAATATAAAAAGTTCATGGAAAGAGTAATTGGATCTTCCCATTATTTTGTTCAGTCATGCGATTACATATATAAGGCCCTGGCTTAACTAATGATTTTTTGTTGTTTTTCTCTTTTTTTTTTTCGATACTGTATCTAACTACCTGAAGCTTTGAATTATGCCAGCAAAAACTGATGACTGATGTAAATAAAGTCATTAGAAAGTTTTGAAATATAGTCAACAAATTTATGTAGTAATCATTTTACAGTGTATATAACTAATTTAGAGCTAAAAGAAAACTCAAATAGCTCTTTCTGATTATAGCCTTAGAAATATTGATGACAACTGATAATACATTGTTATATGGACTTTGTATTCTGGGAAGGTATTCCTGTTTAAGTCTCTAGGAATTTTATGAGCAGAATTAATGTTCTGTCCTTTGAAGGCAATATCTTCATCTAAAGAAAATTTAAGATTTTCATTCCATCATTTACTTTCTGAAAAACTTGCCACATGTTTATAAAGCTGTTCAATGGATATATCTTTTTTCCTCCCAAAGAAAAATTAAAACCCCAATTATTATATATTAGCACTGTCCAAACATAATGTGAACCACATATGTAACTGTAAATTTTCTAATAGTCACATTAAAAAAAACGAAAATAATTAGGTGACTTAATTTTAATAATATATTTTATTTTACCCAATATAAACAAGGTATTTTTATTTAACATGTAATTGATATAAAATTATAAATAATATAAATTTATATATAAATAATATAAAATTATAAATTTTACATTTAATTCATATTAAGCCTTTGAAATCCAATGTATATTTTACACTTACAGCACATCTCAATTAGAAGCAGCCACATTTCAAGTGCTCAGAAGCCACATATGTGTAGTTGGCTCTAATATTGAACAGTGCAGACTCATAGAGTACACAAAAGCAAGAAAATTAAGAGTGGCAATGAAGCTTCATAGGAGCAATATATTTCAAAAGTTGTAAGTCTTAGAATCACATAAGGGAAGTTTTTCATCCATTTTTTTTCAAACATGTAGCCACCACCCATCCTCCCATCACTCCCCAATGAGAAGGCCCAGACTTTAAGTAGAAATGTTTTTCAGCCATTGTTAATAAGTGCTAATATTTTGGAAGTTTTAAAGTTATTTCCAACTTTTGGGCAATGCAATCTATAGTAACTATTAAATCAATCAATTTTGCAACTTCTTTTTTACCCCTTTTCTTAGTTTGAATTTTCCCCAAAGAGAATCTGAGACAAGAATTTTAGTACAAGTAGTTTGGGCAATGATCTCCCAAAACACATATAAGGTTATGAGGAAGCAAGATGGGTAAAAAAAAAAAAAAAAAAAAAAAAACAGGCAACATCAACCTTGTTATGACTGTTGATAATATGAATTTATTCAATAACAGGCAATTCAGTGTTATCTAATGGGAATGGTGAAAGGTAATAACTCTCAGCTATTTATACATCGATTTCCATCAATAATTGAATGATGGCTATTCCCAGATAACTCTAATTCTCCAGAACTTCTGGTTTGCAGAAGGAAGACCCTGGTCACTGAGAAAGATTTCATGCATTGGAAGTCAAGAAGGAATATATTTACAAATGTAGACACAATCTCCATGTAAACACTGTAAATGAGTTTGTGCCTAATTAGTGTTACCTAGAAGTTTGATGGCAAACAAGACATATGTATCAATAGCTGTTAACTGAATATCAGAGTCTTTTTTACTATTTTTCCATAGTATTAGAGTTTTTCCTGGAACAACTTATCCTGCTAGAGACAGCCAATCCCTGTCCCCTTTGTACCTAGATATGACCAAGTATTTAGTATCTTGCCAAGGAAATGTGAGCAAGAGTAATGATGGTTGACTTCACTTGCTTCACTTGCTTATGAAGGTATTTCTGGTTCACTAGATTTGTGATTTTTCATTTCTCCTCTACTTCTCTGTCCCTTAACCTGGATTAGCACTGCTCATTGCAATCTGAGCACTGAAAAGTCCTTGACAGAGCCATTGTCCATAAATGATTGCATGGTAGAAGGCTAACTACCACACTAGAACCCTTATCATGGAATGCTATGTGATAAATAAATTAGTTGAAATTGAAAATTGCATTTTAAAAATTTATTTTTAAAGCTATTGAATATTTTATACAAATATATAGCACAAATAATGATGATGATAATGATAATGATAATAGTTATTATTGATATAACTAACTTTACTAAGTACTGACAAGGTGCCAGATACTCTTCTTGGTATTTGAGATGTATAAATTATTTAAGCCTCACAACCAACATATAAGATATATACTATTATTACCTCCATTTTATTGATTAAGAAGCAGAGGAACATTGACATTTTATAAATTGCCCAATTTCACATAGTTATTAAATGATAGAACTGGTATTTGAGCCCACGTCATTAACAGCAAAGTCTCCACTCTTAAATAGCATGCTTAGGTTGAAAGTATCAATAGCTACAAATCTTAGGTATGAATTAGAATGGAAAGGGTGATCAGAAAATAAAGCATTTGTGTGTGTGTGTGTGTGTGTGTGTGTGTGTGTGTGAATTGAAAAGCAAATATTAGGCATAATTTCTTAATTTAGAGGCTGACAACAAAGAAATAACAAAGGATTTACTTAACTGCCATTTAATACTTTAGTCAGAAACAAAACAAGATGCATAATACAAAAAGAGTGTCAATAATCTTTTTTGGGTTGACATTCCATTAAATTCATCAAAATATCATACCTACTGTTCTAGTAGTTGTAAAATCACTGATTGAAATATCTTTTCGCAGTCAAATACATATCCAATATATTTTACAGCACAGCCAGTCACTCATTAACATATACTTCATTTGATTATTCCCTAAATTGCCAGTTACTTATCTCTATGGCCATAGACTTACATGTTTTCTAATGAGAAGGAAGTGTCTATTGGTCCTGATTTTAAACATTTTTATTGGGAATCAATGGCATATTTTAAGCAGATTGATATATATTATTATTGCTTTATTTTCCTCAGTTTTTAACAAGTGTACAAATATAAAACTTTTTACTCTTAAAAATGATTTCTTCCCTTGAAAAAACAAGTACTATCATTTGACGTTTGACTACTTAAAATCTATTTCACGGCATTCTTCTGCAGAGTTTCAGTGGTTGCTTGTGGCATATCTGGTTGCTCTAAGGATCTAGTTGTGATTCCTGTGATGCTTTGCCATCTGTGTCAAATCCATTTGTCTTCGCCCAATTTAACTAAGTCAGTGGGTAATTTAACTAAATCAGTGATTCTTTTCTGAACTGAGGATTACAGAAGTGGCTGGCAAAACTCTACCAGAGTTGAGAGAACCCCCCACCGAAGTGTGTATAAGTCTGTTGAATTTTTAAAAACAACTCTGAATAACCTGACTATTAGGCTTACAAAGATGCTTCCAGCATTTACAATTTATAATTAGAAATTCCTTGACAGTAAATGCATTCTTGGTTTTCAGGATCCAATACAGAATGAGCTTTGCCCATTTCTAAGTACTCCCAGTAAACCAGAAACAAGATCTTGAGTACTGTGGTCTTTCTCCACTTCACTTTTTATATTTTCTGAAAGGTGGATATTAGCAAGCTCAATATAATTTAATATTCTGTATTTATCAATAAATTTATAGCTACTGTTACTGCTGTTTGAAAAGATTATTATTTTCTTTTTTCTATTGGATGATTTTAGAACTCTAGTTATTATTTTGGTTTTGGCTTTATCTCGATCACTCTTTCAAATTCAACTGCAATTTTAAAAATTATGATTTGCTTATAAAGAATGTTTGAGAGAAATATTAAAACCTTCTGTGTCAACTATCTTAACATCTATCTCTGCTTGGCAAAAATTTATTTAATCAAATCTAAATTAAATATTTTTTGCTAGACTTCATCAAATAATTTTTTTTTGCTAGGCTTTATTATTGGTTCCTTCTGCACAGACAAATGTATGACTTAGCACGTCGTGTCCTAAACTTGTCTTAATTTTTTTCTCCCTATATCATATTTGCAAATTATAACTCAATTATATTAGTTAATTTTTCTAACAATATATAAAATATTGATTATTTTTGTCTTGAAAGTCAATCTAGCCTTTTTATATTTTTGATAAAATTTAAGCCTGATACTAGACACACTGCTTAGACAAAACCTGCAATGACATTCTATTTGATAGAGGGGAAAGGCCTAACTAAGTACACGTGATGGCCTACAAGATTATTCATGACCTGTCTTCCTCACCTCTCCTCTATTAGCCTTTCTCTGGCAAACTCTGCTCCATTAACTTCCTTGAACTACCTCTTACATGCCAAAAATGTTTCTGCCCCCGATTGAAATGATCAGTTCTGCTCTGAGCACTCTTTCCCCAGTGATCTATATTCACTTTAAATTTTTCTTCACATGTCTCCTTCTCAGTGAACCTCCTCTGACTTCTCAACCCCAGCTGATACTCTCCATCCCTTTACCTTGTTCTTCTCTTTTTTTTCCTTTTCACTTGTCACATATTACATATTATGTAATCAGCATTTTTTTTTCATTGCTTATTGTTGACTTCACCAATATTAAATGTACACTTCATGAGGGTATCTTTGTTTTGTTTTGTTTGGTACATGGATAAACCCCTAGCCTTTTAAACAGTGCAGGGCATATAGCAAACACTCAATACATAGATTTAGAATTAATAAATAAACAATAAATAAATGTTCTTAGCAAAACTTTCAAAAAAGATAAGGTGAGAAATTACTCCCCAGCAATTAGTACTTGTTAATATTATTTTACTTTTTTAATAACCAAACTGCTACCTTTTAATATTGTTAATTGAAATTAGTTATAATGGAGAAAAAAATCTTTGTATGTTACTATTGCTTAGTTTCGATGAGATAATCTGAAGAAAGGTTATGATAATTATAAACATAACTACTACTTATTGAATACTACTACTGAATGTTATTAAACTATTCACATACCTTGTCTTGTGTTAATCCCCAGGGTTTCTATTGGGTAAGAACTATTATTATTTCAATTTTACGGATGAAGCTAATATGCAAAGAGGATGATGAACTTGTCAGAATTGATATATCTAGTGTGAAGAACAGCTTGACTTGATTTTGTATCTTTCTGACTTTCAAGCCAAAGCTTAAATGCTTATAAATGAAAGTAAGCTAGAACTTCCCAGCTGCAAGAAAGAAATATAAACATTTTGAACAAATTATTAAATTTTCACTAGGGTACACAGCCTGAATATTGCTTAGAAGTGGGATGTATATTAGCTAATGATTTCATTCTGAGAAAATAGATTTTTCTCTCTAGGTTTAGTTGGATGAATATTTGCTGACCATTCTCTGCATGCTAAACCCTGTGCTAGATTCTGGAAAGAGAGAGGAAAGACAAGTTAAACTGAGGAATCAGACATTATTGCCCTCAAGGACTTTTGTTTTTTTCTAGAGAATAGGTGATCTGAAATGTAGAAATCTTATTCCTGTTTTCTGTATCTCTGTTAATGTGTGTTGACCCCTTTCTCTAGTCCTCCTTGGGTATAAGAGATAAAACACTTGGTAAAAATTAGCAAGAAATAATATGAAACATACAAAGCACATATAGAAATGATAGACAAATTATTTTATTAACTGAAAATAATAAAGAACTCAGGAACTTAGTATGATCTGGAAGTGATTTAAAACTATAAATGCTCAAACATGGGTATGTGAATTGAAGAATATCGTGTTAACTTTCTCTCCACTGTTACTGATGTGGCAAGGCCATTCTGTTTTGTCTTCATTCTCTTATTAATATATTTAAACAATTTTCATTTAATCTTTCATTCAGGTCACATTTGAATATGAATGCCATGTGAATTTGAATTTCATGCTAGGTGCCCAACTTAACTTCAAACTCATGAAGTAATATTCAACTCCAACAATGTTTTCAGCTATCTTCCTTTTGAATGAGTTATTTCACATTTGAAAATGCAGGATTTGGGGGCAGTCAAGTTAAATCTTCAGAAATGTCTCTAGTGCACTAGGAGGTCAAATTATTTATATCTCACTGTGATTATGAAGTGACATTTGGACTTGTTTTAAACATGAGGTAGTGATGATTGTAAAAACACACATATACACACAAACTTTAAATAAAATATTCTTTATATCTTTAAACATTTGAAATTTGTATTAAATACTTTTTCATGTATTATAAATAGAAAACTGGAAAATATAAATTGTCAGCATATTGTAAGTAATTGATAGAGTTATGACTTCACACCATAATTTCAACATTTTCAGTTCTTAGTTCCAAATATTTAATTGTTTCAAAACTGCATTTTCCTACATTTACTTTGCAAAACTATCTACATTTTCTTAAATTATACCATAGGACCATCTCCAGAAGGATGTGATGCCTGTGGCAAATAGCACAGGGCAGCTTCCCAAGATAATCATACTGTAAAAGAAAAAAAAAATCTATACTTAGAATCTTTCATAAGATTCTTATAATTAAAGACTGAAACTTTAAAATTAAAATGTAATTATGTTAAGAAAGAGACATAAGTTTCAACACTGGCCTGCTCCCCCGTTTCCACAAGTATAGTATATAAGGAAGTCATTTTAGCTACCCTATCCAGGGAACAGGCTTGGCATATAGTTTTGTGACAATATGGCTACCATTTTATTCTGGTTGAGAAATGTTGTGGTTATTAAAATTTTAGCTGAAATTCCTACTTAGACATGAAAATCACCAGGCATTCATATCAAAAATATCTTTTGATAGCAATATCATGTGATGATGAGCAGGTGGATGATTTATCTATACTTTATCAAAGAGAAAACAGTGGCTTAAAAAACTAAATGACTCACCTAAAGTCACATAGGTAGATAGTAAGTGACAATGTCAACATTTGTATGGCTCTTCATCTTGTGGCCTTTGCATTAAATCACATTCTCCCTGTATAAAATAAAAAGGAGGTACTTTAACAAGCTAATTTAAAATGTTATTAACTGATGTTTATCTGTATGAATTAATGATTTGCCTTCCCTGAGTGTTTGGCTTTCTTATCTTTCTTTAGATCTAGGAGAAGAAGTCATGAACACATTTTGCATTGTTAATGTTAAGGCTATTTATTAGCATTAATAATGGGAGGTGATGTTTGCAAATAAGTATTATTTTTCCATGTATTCTTATTGCATATGATTTCAAAAGCCTTTGGTTCCTACCATGTTCTAAGTGAAAGCTTCTAAATTTTTTTTTATAAACTGTAATTTAAAATATATCAAGGAAGTATACTTAAAAACAATGACATTTCAAACACACAAACAAAACTAAGTGATTTATACAAGTTAGCCTCATTATGGGCAAGGCTTATTCCTCTATACATCTGTTAAACTGCTGTTGAAGATGTACAAATATGTTAAATTTTTGCAAATTCCAATTATACCAATCTAGATATAGTCTAATGAAATTTCTAACTATATTCTACAAAACAAAAATGGAAAGAAAAATTAAGTTCTTTACCTGTATCCCATTTTCTGTCTATCTTTTCTACCTATTCCAACTAAAGATAAAAATTATAACTGTTTAAAAAAATAATGATCAATGAAGGCATTGGCTGTGACATTTGATAAGAAAACTATCAATGTTCAAAAGAATAAAATAGTTCATTTTGTCTTGCAAGCTATTATTTGTATATTTTTAAACAAATTTAAATAGAAAGGTGGTCTTCATAGGTACTCAAACAAGCAGTAAAGACAGTTATACTCATATAGTATGAAAGATTATTCATAGATTTTTATACTTTGTTTTATTTCAATTGGAAATCATTGAATGTTACTGTTCTATTCCATTCAGGCTAAGTCATCTTTAGGAGACCATGTAACAGCTGACATTGAGATCACAAAGTCAGGAATACTTCTGCTCAACAAATATGAAGCTTCCCCCTCCTCCCATTAGACATGGATAGCTTTAGGCAAAACTGTAAAATAGATAAAACTCATATTTATAGCTGCTGCATCAACTTTTCTTTATCCTTTCTGTCTGACTAAGGCCCATATTTTAACTAAATCACATACCTTCTGACTTAAGGAATTCTATAATACATTTTATTAGGGAAGTTAAATGAATTCCAGGGAGCTTCATAACAATAGAAAAATCTGAAAACAGAAAAAAAATTATTCTGAAAATGGTAAATGAATGCATTCTCCATATAATCTAGCTTTTGCCATTCTTAATTGATGATTTTGGCTGAGAAGGAAAATATGAATGTAAGGTACAATTTTTTCTCAAGTGAAAATATTGTCAAATATTCTTGGAGATCATGTTTGCCCCAAGGCCAAACCACAAAATAAGGACATTCAGTATATAGATCAAAAACTTACTATGGATAGATCAATATTTAAGTACCAAAAGTGTGAGGATAAATACAACATATTTCCACACTTAAATATTTCACAGTCCAGTGGAAGCAAAAAAGCTTATATAAAAATAATGTGGAAACTACAGATTGGGCTGATGACTATAAAAGAGATACAGAACTATTGTAATTGAACAAGAAGTAAAGGAGAGACAATTCCAACTGAGAAAATCTGGAAAACACTTAGATGAGGTGTGATTTGAACTGAGCTTAGATTAGTGGGTCATGCAGATCTGAGAAAAAAATTCATTTTTCAGCTTGAGTGAAAATACATTGTTAGATAATAAAATGAAGATTGGTAATATGCATGTGGAACATAGGAAGTATATGGAATTAGATGCAGAAGCAATAAGATTGCAAAGTTTGTTTAGGAAAAGATTGTCAAAGATTTTGAAGGTTATGTTTAAGAGTTCTAATTTCATTATATTTACAGTGATTTTTATTGAAAATTTTGAGACAGTGCTTAAATGCAGAGTCAGTAGGGCTCTGGAAACTGAGCTCATTTACTCTCCTTTATGTAGTTTACAATGTACTTATCTTCCTCATTCAGAAATCTTTGATGATTCTTCCTGGCTTCCCTGGGTTTCCCAGTGACAGTTGAGTCTTGTATATCCTCACTTCATCTCAAATCAGTTTTATAAGTTCATTTTCAGAGGAATTTTATGGTGGTGTTTTTGGTTTTTTTCTTTCTTCTATGGGTATGACATGTGTGTCCTAGGTGATAAAAATATTCCTATGCATGTGTTTTTCTGGAGTTCAAAGTGTTTTAAATGTCTTGGATTTTTTTTTCTGTTTTTATCAGTCTAGAGTTCTGCATTATGTGGGTAGAGCAAATTCTCAACCCAATTATCTTGTGGTCTAGGTTTGGGATTTTGATTTCTCAAAAGTGTTTTTTTACTTTCCAACTTACATTCTTGGTTATAATGCAGTCATTTTTAAAATTTTCTCAGATAATTTTTTTTTAGTTTTTTTCTGTCATAAAGGAGGTAGAAATTTGAGATTCCCAACCTTATACAGCAATTTATCTCACATGAGCAAGGACCACAATTGATGTGCTTTTATATTGAATGCATAAATATTTACAAATGTTACATATTCTTGTTGATCAACCTCTTTATCATTACATAACACTCTTCTTTCTCTCTTATGACAATCTTCATTTAAAACTCTATATTGTCTGATACAAGTAGAGCTACTCCAGTTTTCCTTGGTTTCCATTTAAATAGAATATAGTTTTTCATTCCTTCACTTTAACTTTGTGTGTGTGTTCTTACATCTAAAGTGAGTCTCTTGTAGGCAGCATATAGATGGGTAGATGGGTCTTATTTTTGTTGTTGTTTTAAAATTTATTTTATTTTTTAAATTCATTCATCCACTCTATGTCTTTTATTTGTAGAATTTAGTTTATTTATATTCAAAGTAATTACTGATGTGTGCTTGTTGACATGTTCCTTTTGCTTTCTGGCTGTTTCTGTAGTTTGTGTCTATTCCTTTTTTCTTTCCTTGTTTTCTTGCTCTGTGGTTTGATGGCTTTATTTAGTGATATGCCTATATTCATGTGTTTTTATGTTTGCATATTTACTATAGGTTTTTGTTTTGTGGTTACCCTTAAGCTTAATATAATGACTTATATCTATAATAGTGCATTTAAGTTGATAACAACTTGTTTAATTCCATTGTAATAATCAATATTATTAATTTTCCTTATATTTTATGTTTTAGGTCACATTTTACATCATTTTATCATGTATAGCCATTAATTATTGTAATCATAATTATTTTACTACCTTTGTATTTTAACTTTAATACTAGTTTTATATGTAATTAATCTGCTATCTTAACTATATATTTATCTTTTCAGTGAGATTTATTTTTCATACGTATTCTTGTTACTAATCAGTGCTCCCTTTTTTTTCAGTCTTTTTAACAATTTCTAAAAGGCTAGTTTATTGCTGAACAACTTTCTTAGCTTTTGCTTGTCTGTAAAATTCTTTATCTTTCTTTCACTTTTGATTGATAACTTTGCTTGGTAGAGTATTCTTGTTTAAAAGTTTTGTTTTGTTTTCTCTTTCAGCACTTTGAATGTATTGTACCAGTCCCTTCTGGTTTGAAAATTTTCTGTTGAAGATCTACTTATAGTCTTATGGGGTTTCCCTTACATGTAACAAGTTTTTGTTTGTTTGTTTTTCCTCTTGCTCCTTTTAATATTCTTATGTTCTTTAACTTTTGACATTTTAATGATAATGTGTCTTGGCATGAGTCTCTTTGGGTTTCTTTTATTTGTAACTCTCTAAGATTCCTGGATCTGGATGTTTGTTTCCTTCCTCAGGTTAAGAAAGTTTTAGCCATTATTTTTGCAAATAAGATTTCTGCTCCTTCCCTTCTCTCTTCCTATTCTGGGAGCCCTATTATGTGAATGTTAGGCTATTTGATATTATCCCATAAGCCCCTTAAGCTATCTCTATTTTTAAAAATATTTTTTGTTTCTTTTTTGCTGCTGTAATTGGGTGAGTTCCACTGCCTTGCCTTTGAGTTGACTCATTTTTTTCTTCTGTTTCATCTAGTCTGTTATTGAACCCCTCCAGTATATTTTTTAGTTCAGTTATTGTAGTCTTCAGTTCTGTAATTTCTATTTGGTACTCTCTTATATTTTCCATCTTTGGGCTTCTGCTCAGTCCCATTGACTAGAAGTGTGTCTCATGGCCACTTCTAGTTGTTAAGAGAGGCTGAGAAAATAAGCATTTAGCTCTCCCAACCTCTGTAATGTAGGTGAGCAAGGAAGAAGTGGGTAAGGATTCGGTTCTGTGTTAGCTAGCCAACAGTCTCTGCCATGTCTTCTTTGATTGCACTTACAGAACTTGATTCTATGTCTGTGGTTAACACTGTGGGTCCTTCTCTTTGACAAACTTCTTGAAAAGTTGAAACAAGCAGATAGAGAACATTAACATGGCATTCACAACCTATATTCATTGGGAGAAGCTCCATAAGTCACTAAATTGTGCCAAACCCAAAGCCTACTTCTCAGGCCAAAACTCTAGGACAAGCAAAGAGAACTCTCTCTCAGAAAGACTAGGGAAAAATTTCTTAGTTTGTTGTCTGTGCAATATCCTGGAATTTGGTATTCAGAAAACTTTCTAATTTTTTTTTAAATTAAGTCCATAATTTGTCAGTAGATTTTTGATTTCTATATAAATAATATTATCAGAAAATAATATTTAAAATTTTTCTTTGCATTTTTGGTCTTTTTATACTGGCAGAGATATACCTGTAGCATTGAATAGATGTGGCAGTAATGGGTTAAGTTATTTATGTTCTGGTCTCATAAAGAAAGCTATCAATATTCACCACTAATATATTTGCTGTAGAAATCTGGTTTGCTAAAGTTATTATTATTGTTGTTGTTATTATTATTATTATATGTTATATTCTATCAAAAATGCTTTCTACAGAGAAAATAGCCACATAAATCACTTGTTGCTAAGCTCTGGTTCATTTAACTATCACTGAAGTGGTTTAAAGGTACTTTAAAGATAGAAATCTGATTTAATCTTCACTTGAAAAGCATTCCTTTAGAAGAGATCAATGGAAATATAATGGTTAGCCCTGAGTACAGGCAATAATGTAGTTCATTGTCTATATTATTGTTAAAAAAACAATAATAAATATAACTATGATCAGTTTGCTTTTATTATCACCATATACCAACAATCTTAAACAATATCAATGAGAAAATACTCCTCCTCCCAAAATGTTTTGTTGGTCCAAGTCAGGATTTCTCAATCTGTTGTCATTTTGGGCCGGATAATTTTTTGTTGTGGGAGGCTGTTCTGTGCATCTTAGGATGTTTAGCAGCAGCTCTGGCCTCTGGCCACTTGATTTCAGTAGTACTCTCTTCTCCACCAGTGTCTCCAGATATTACCAAATTTCCTGAGAAGCAAAATCACCAAGGCAGAGAACCACCGATGTAATTCTAAGTAAAAGCTGTGGTTTCTATTAAATTTTAATAATGTGTAAATCTCAATGTAAAAATAAATATTTTTATTACTTATCTTTTCATAAACATTACATTCTATGGAGAAATTTTAAAAATGCTTTCTGCATCTCTGAGATACTTATATGTTTTTTCTCCTTTAATCTGTTAATGTTATGAGAATTATATGTAATTTTTTAATGTATGGCAATATTGCATTCTTGTTATAAACTCAATTTGGTGATGGTATAGATTTTTTAAAAAGATTTGATTAATTATATTTGAATATTTGTTTAGAAGTTTTGCTTTTACACTCATAATATTGAGATATGTTTATCCATTTGCTTAATGTCCTTGTCAGCTTTTAATATCAAAGCAATGTTTACCTTATGAAAATATGTTGATAAGTATTGCTTCTTTTTTTTTATTTTCCATTAGAAATGATGTAAGACTGATTTTAAGAAAACATGGTAGAGTGAGAGACATCACTAGCTCTTTTCCTTTGAAACAACAATAAGTTGAACATCTAAAACTTAACAAAAACACCCAAACTGCACACCAGCATGCTGAGCATGGGATCTGTGCATAATAGCTACCAAAGGTAAGAACCCACGGTGTTGGGCAGTGGTCTGGGAGTGATAAAGAAGCTACCTCCTGCAGCCACTAGAGCACATTGCAGGAGGAGGGGAAAGAGTGAAGGAATGGTGAGTTCTTGTGGTGAGTTCCCTGAACATTCCTCCCTGGGATAGCTATGGCTGCAGGGCCCAGACATCAGGGCAGAAAGCAGAGAAGTGGAACAGGACTGCAGAGGGACAACAGATGATTCTTGCTGGTGGCAGTTGTAAAACCATGGCTGAGCCTCAGCCCCCAACCCCCAACCCAAAGGGCTCCTCCCCCATACTCTCCAAGACTATTCACAGCGGGGCCCTAAGAGAATCTGAGCAAAAGCTGCCAAGACTGTCGCTGACACTGACAGGGATTGAGACTGAGGGTAGCGAGCATGATTAAATATCTACAAGAAAATTTAAAAAGCATTATTAAGACTTTACATAAAGTAGGGATCCAAGAGGCTTAGACACCACCTACTGGAAACCAAAAGAAAAGCTGCTTCTTTTCAATAGTCTAAAAGGAGACCTTTATATAATAAATCTTTCTGGAAAAACAACAGAATAAACTTCCATTAATGCCCAGGCAAGAAATAGTCCATTAAACACCATAAACAACCAAGATGACAAGGCATCTCAGAAGGAAAGAGAAAAATCTCCAGAAAATAAGTTTACAGACATAGAAAGATGCAAATTAAATAACAGAGAATTCAGGATTGTACTTCTGAAAAAAAAAATGAGATTCCAAAATCTCAAATCAACAATTGTAGGAATGGAAAAAAAAAAAAAAAAAACGAGAGGAGCAGAACAAGGAGATTGAAACCTCAAAAAGAACCAAATAAAACTTCTGGAAATAAAGAACACACTGCAAGACTTGAAAAATGAAATAGCAAGCTTGGGAAATAGAGTCAGCTAAATGGAGGAAAGGATCAGTGATATCGAAGACAGAAATCTAGAAATAAACCAGAAGGAAAAAATAGAGAAACTGAGGAATAAAAAATAATGAAAGAGGAATTTAAGAACTAGCTGATATCATCAGGAGAGGGAACATAAAAATAATGGGCATTATCAAAGGCAAAGAAAAGCAACAGGGCTTAGAAAGCATTTTTAGACAAATAGTGGACAAAAATTTCCCAAATTTAAAAAGTGAGCAGAAGCTTAGAATTCAAGAAGTCAACAGAACACCCAGTTATCTCAACCCCAAAAGGTCTTCACCAAGACACATTGTATTAAAATTATCAAAATTCAATAACAAAGACAGAATTTTCAAGGTAGCCAGAGAGAAAAAGAAAATAGTAATTTATACAGGTAAACCTATGAGATTATCCTTGGACTTCTTAGCACAAACCCTACAAGCTATAAAGGAATGGAATAAACTATTTAAACTATTAAAAATGTATTCAGCTAAGCTCTTCTTTAGATATGAAAGAGAAATTAAGACTTTTCTAGACATACAAAAAATGAGAGAATTCTGCACTATGAGGCCTGCATTATAGTAAGTACTGAAAGGTGTCAGCTCACCTAAAACAAAATAACAAATAAAAAAATCATAATTAGGAGTAAAGTGACTATAAGGAAAATAGAAGCAGAGGAGTATAACTCTTAGTAAAAACAGGGCATTATAAGCTTAAATAATAAGAAGAGAATTGTTATAACAAGATAGTTTGCATACATAATAACAAATTGAGATAGTAATGACTGAAAAGGAGAGGATTCAAAGATCCAAATTTGGAAAGGGAAATGGAGATAAGGTACAATCAGAAGAAAATGAAAGACATTATATATATATATATATATATATATATATATATATATATATATGTATATATATATATCCTTTACATATTTATAATGGTAACCACACACCAAAGATTCAGGACCATTGTATATGACATAAAACAAACAAACAAACAAAAACAGAGGGAAAATGCTAAAAAAAACCCCAAATTTTAAAAAAATACATAAACAGAAGGACAAGAAAGCGATGAAAACACTGAACTACCAGAAAGCAAAAGATAAAATGGCTATAAGATGACTTCATATTTCAATAATCACCCTAAATGTAAATGGATTGAACTCACCAATAAAAAGTCACAAAGTTGCAGAATAGATCAAAAAAAAAAAAAAAGGAACCATGTGCTGCCTTCAGTAGACACATCTCAGCTCGAAAGACAAATTTAGACTCAAAATGAAAGGGTGGAAATGATATTTTAAGTAAATGGCATTCAGAGAAAAGTGGGAGTAGTAGTACTAATATCAGATGAAATAGACTTCAAAATAAAAAAGATAAAGAAAAATACTGAGGGATACTTCATAATGAAAAAGAGAATCATGCACCAAGAAGACATAACACATTAATATCTATGCACCCAATCAGGGAGCCCCAAAATATGTAAAGCAATTACTAACAGAACTAAAGGGAGAAATGGACTTATACACTATCATAGTAGGGGACTTACATACCTCACTGTAAGATATAGATAGATCATCAAACAGAAAATCAATAAGGAAGTAACACCCTGAAATGACACATTGGACCAGCTAGACATAATTCACATTGACAGAACCTTCCATCTCAAAACAGCTACTTATACACTCTTCTCTAGTGCACATGGAACATTCTCAAGAATTGACCACATACTGGAACACAGAGATAGCCTCAACAAATATAAAAGGGTTGAAATCATATCAACCATATTCTCTGATCATAATGCTTTGAAACTAGAGATCATCTACAGAAAGAAATCAGGAAGAGCCACAACTACATGGAGATTAAACAACATGCTACTGAAGAATAAGTGGGTAAGAGAAGAAATAAAAAGAGAGATCAAAAGATACATAGAAATTAATGATAATAATAGTACAACATACCAAAACTTTTGGGGCATGGCAAAAGTGGTCATAAGGGGAAAGTTCATGTCATTACAGGCCTACTGCCAAAAACAAGAATGAGCCCAAATAAACAAAATCATGCTTCATCTTAAAAAAACTAAAAAAGAAAGAATGAATGAAGCCTAAAGTAAGCAGAAGGAAAAAATTAATCAAAATTAGAGCATAAATAAATAAAATTGAAAACAAAAAAACAAATAAAAAAATAAATGCAACAAAGAGGTGGTTCTTTGAGCAGGTTAATAGAATTGACAAACCCCTGGCTAGATTCACAAAATAAAAAAGAGAAAGGACACAAATGAACAAATTCAGGGATGAAAGAGGGGAAATTACGACTGACATCAGAGAAATACAAAGGATCATATAAGAATACTATGAAAAATATATATAACACCAAATTTAATAACCTAGAAGACCAGTACTTAGAAAAATACCACTTTCCTAGACTACATCGCAAAACTGAAATATCTAAATAAACCGATCAGAAGTATAAAAATTAAAACAATCATCAAAAATCTACCGAAAAGTCAATGTCCAGGACCAGATGGCTTCACCAGTGAATTCTAAGAAATATTCAAAGAAGATTTAATACCTATTATTCTCAAACTCTTTCAAAAAATTGAAGAGGAGACAATACTTCCAAACACATTTCATGAGGTCAATATTAAACCGATACAAAAACTTGGCAAAGATAACATGAAAGAAGAAAAATACAGACTAATATCTCTCATAAACACAGATGCAAATATCTTAAAGAAGATACTAGCAAACCAAATACAGCAACATATTAAAAAGATTATACACCACGATCAAGTTGGCTTCATCCCAGAGGCATAGGGGTGGTTCAACTTATGCAAGTCAATTAATATGATACACCACGTAAAAAAAAATTTTAAATAAGAATTATATGATAATATTAATAGATGCAAAAAAAAAAACTTTTGACAAGATACAGCATTCATTTATGATTAAAACACTTCACAAAATCAGTATAGAAAGAAAGTACCTTAATATAATAAAGGCCTTTTATGACAAACTCTCAGACAACATTACACTTACTGGTGAAAAACTAAAAACCTTCCCTCTAAGATCAGAAATGAGGCAAGGCTGTCCACTATCAACAGTTATTCAATATAAAATTGGAGGTCCTAGTGCGTGCAGTCAGACAAGAAAGATATGAAAGGCATCCAAATAGGAAACGAAGAAGTCAAATTATCACTATTTGAAGATGACATGATCCTTTATATAATAAACCCTAACGACTCCACAAGAGCACTGCTAGAAACAATAAGCAAATACAGTAAAGTCTTTAAATACAAAATCAATTTTCAAAAATTTATAGCATTCTTATACTCGAATAATGAAGCATCAGAAAAAGAAGTGGAAATAATGATTCCTTTTGCTATTGCAACAAAAAGAATAAAACACCTAGGAATTAATCTAATGAAATAAGTGAAGGAACTATATGATGGAAACTATAAGATCCTATGAAAAGAAATCGAAGGAGATACAAAGAAATGAAAAGATATTCCATGTTCTTGGATTGAAAGAATCAACATAGTTAAAATGACCATATTACCTAAAGCATTATACAAATTTTATGTAATCCCCATAAAAATCCCATTGGCATTTTTTTTAAAGAAATAGAACAAAAAATCATCAGATTTGTATGGAAACACAAAAGACCCTGAAATGCTAAAGCCATCCTGAGTGAAAAGAATGAGGCTGGAGGCATCATTCTGCTCGACTTCAAATTATACTACAAAGCAACAATAATCAAAAAGGCATGGTACTGGCAGCAAAACAGACACATGGGCCAGTAGAACAGAATTGGGAGTCCAGAAGTAAACCCATATTTATATGAGCAAATAATTTTTGACAAAAAAAACACACAAAAACATAAAGTAGAAAAAGGAAAGCCTCTTCAACAAACGGTGCTTTGAATACTGAAAACCATCTGCCAAAGAATGAAACTAGACTATTGTCTATCACTGCATATCAAAATGAAGTCAAAATGGATTAAGGACCTAAATATAAGACCAAAAGCAATACAATGCCTAGAAGAAAACATAAGAACTAAACTGAAGGACCTTGGACTTATAGAGAATTTTATGAATTTGACCTCAAATGCAAGGGACGTAAAAGCTAAAATAAATGAATGCGACTACATCAAACTAAAAAGCTTTTGTTCAGCTAAGAAAATCATCAACAAGGTAAAAGGACAACTATTTGAATAGGAAAATATATTTGCAAGGAGCACCTCTGATAAGTGTCTAATATCTAAAATATACAAAGGACTCATACAACTCAATGACAATAACAGTAACAACAGCAAAAATGATCCAGTCAAAAAATGAGCAGAGGACCTGAACAGATACTTCTCCCTAGAGGACATACAAATGGCCCACAAATATATGAAAAAATGCTCAACATCACTAACTATTAGGGAAATGCAAATGAAAACTACACACCTGTTAGAATAGCTATAATCAACAGTAGAATTAATAACAAATGTTGGAAAGAATGCAAAGAAAAAAGTACATTTATACACTGTTGATGGGTCTGCAAATTGGTACAGCCACTCTGAAAAACAGTATGTAGGTTCTTCGAAAATCTAAGAATTGATCCAACAATCCCTCTACTGGGTATTTACTCCAAGGACTTGGAAACCCATATCTCAAAAGATATTTGCACATAGATGTTCATAGAAGCATTATTCACAGTGGCCAGGACATGGAAGCAACAAGAATGTCCTAAGAGAGAAGATTGACTAAAGAAGCTGTAATACATATATACAATGGAATATTACTTAGCCATAAGAAGAGATGAAATAATGCCATTTGCGACAACATGGATGGAATATCAAGATAATTATGCTAAGTGAAATAAGCCAGACAGAAAAAGTTAAAAATCACATGATATCACTTATATGTGGAATATAAACCTAAAAGCAACAAATGAGTGGGACAAACAAACAGACACTTATAGACATGGTTACCAGAGGACTATAGACTAGTGATTACTAGTGGGGTGGGAGAGAAGTGGGGAGGTTGATGGAGTAAAGGAGGTCAAATATAGGGTTTAGGGGGAAGGCAAAGTGGGTAAAGGGGCTCAAATATATGGTAGCTGAAAGAAACTGGACTTTGGGTGGTAAACACACAATAGAATTTACAGATGTCAAATAATAATGTACAGCTGAAAATTATATTATTGTATTAATCAATGTTGCCCCAGTAAACTTAATTAAAAAAAAAGATATGATGTAAGACTGTTATGATTTGTTTCTTGAATATTGTATAGAGAGCTCATAACAAAAGAATATGATTTTTATTTCAATTTTTTATTAGAAAAGGTTTTTGTCTACTGCTTAAATGTCTTAGTACTAATAGTTAAATTACTCTGATTTTTAAAATTTATTCTTGAGTTAATTTCTATACACTTTCTTTTCACTTTTTTTTTACTAAACATCGTTAGAAATCATTTGTGTTATATATATATATATACACATATATATATATATATATATATGTATATAATGCCAAAGGAATTTACTGTTATGATACTCTTTTTATTGCTTGTCTTTCTCTCATATTTTAGAAATCTTTCCTGAAGTTCACCTTTATTAGTTTTTTTAAAAAAAGAAACTTTTAAATGTGTTGATTTCCTCTATTATTATTTGATTTTATATCATTTTCTGCTCTTACTTTTTTTGCCCTCCTATTTTATTTGTTTATATTCAAAATACAATTTCTATCCTATATTGGATATTTAGCTTTTTTCTTTTCTGTATTTAGTTATTTTCTAATATAAGCATTTAAATTATAACATACTTGCTGATTACTGTTTTATGCATTCCAAATTTTTGATATGTAGTTTTTATCATTCAATTAAAAATGTATACTCATTTCCATAATGATTATAAACTATAAATTTCACTACAATATATTCTTAAACCTAATGAGTATTTAGAAGTTTATTTCTTATCTTCCAAATATGTGGTTTATGAGTTAATTTTTATAATTCATTTCTAGCTTAAATAAAACATGTTAGAAAATATAGCTTTGTAAGCATCCATCCTTTGAAATTTGTGAAAGATCTTCTTATTGTCCAATGTAAGATTTTTTTAAAATAAAGTCTTTGTGTTTAGAATGTATGTGTATTTCAGTTGTTTATTTCAGTGGTCCACATTTGTCAAATTGTCAAAAATTACTTTGTTGCTTAAGTTTTATTTCTACTGATATGTTTGGCTGTTTGTTTTATCAGTTACTAAGAAAGGAGCATCAAAATCTCCTTCTCTGGTGATTTATAGTTCCTCCTGGTAGTTGTGTCATTTTTCCATTTGTAGATTTTGAAGCTATACTATTAGATATTATGAGAATAGAATTTGTGTATCCCATGGAAAAATAAAACTTTTATTATTTCTATCACTACACTATGACCTTCTTTATATTTTACCTGATATAATGTGCTTATTTTTGATAGAACTTTTCCTGAACTATTTTTTTTAATTACTAATTTTCTGAGTTTTTATATTGCACATACATATCCTTTAAACAGCATTTAGCCAGATGTTTTCATTATTTCTGGATGACAAAATTTTTCTTTTAATTGGAGTGTTTAATTTTTTATTGTTTGACATGATTTTACTATATTTGGATTTATAGTTGTTTTCTTATTTTATTCTTTTATCTGCCTAACAAGCAATATGTATCTTTTTCTCTTCTTCTTGCTTTAGTTTATCTTCATTATATTTTATCCTTAGAATTAATTTTCACTAATATGGAAATTAGGACTTTATTTCAATTATTTGAGTACCAGATATACTATAATACACATTCTTGACTATTCAAAGTTTTAAGTTGGACAGTAACTCTTCTTTGCTCTCAGCTTTCCAGTTGAGGCATCTAGTTTTTTATTCCTCAACTTAAGTGGATCCAGAGATTTATGTTCCATACTTACACCCTAGGTATGAAAACTAAAATTAAAGTTCATTGGTTTAAATAATGCTCTTTAGAGCAAAAACAGCTTAAGTCCATTACTTACCATTCTAGATGTCTATCTTTAATGATAGTTTTGCCTAATAATTATTTTCAATGTTACCAAGCTTTATACACTTTTTTAAAGATAATTTAAAAAATATATTTACTCAACATTTTATTTGCTTTAAAAGGGATGGTTATTCGGGACAATTTGCCTGCCATGTTACTGAAAATGGAAGTTCCACATTAATATTTCATTTGCTCTTTTTATCGTCTAATGTTATCAAACATAGTTGCCTCTGACAACTGGTCTTATAAATCTATTTAAATTAGAAAGCTGCTTTAATACATAGAAGTATATTATGTATTATGTCTTCTTATTGGTACACACACACACCCAGATTATTCTGTCACATTCTTTACATATTGCAGTTGGCATTATCTCAGTAATATAGTAATTAATAATATGATATTTCTACGGGATCAGAAAATAGGATTAGAAGGCATTATATGTGCTAATTCATTTGACAAAGATTATTTTCTTTATTGATGAACTATATTAGATTCAGAAGGGTGAAGAAAGTATTAAGTCTCTCATTATTTGAATTTTAAGTAACAAGAAAATATCAGTGATATTAATTTCATGACGTTAAAGGAGACATAAATGAGAGAAAAATAATCAGTAGTCATTGTTTGGTCGCCTGCAGATGCCATTAAGTCGCTAACAATGAGGTGGCTTAATACCTAAGATGGCCGATGGCTGATGCAATCGAGACCTCACATTGCACCAGGGACCTTCTGGGCGTGGAAAGACCCTAACTGTGGGAACAGAACAATGGAACACAATGCCTAGCACATCCAGGACCAAAAAAGCCTTTAAAAGCAACTCCCTTATCCCCTGCACGTGCAACTTCTCTGGCCCCTAACCCCGGGACCAGTGAACCTTGCCCGCAGACCCCCAATAAAGCCTTGTTCAGTACTTCGCTTTGGTACTCTGTGCTTTTTATTCAATTCCGGCTGATCAGTCATTATATCATAGATGAACCCATCTAGAAAATAAAGGTTGTGAGTAGTGAACTACAAAAAAAATACCAAAGTTTTATTTAGAGGCTAGAAGGCAAAAAACAAAATGATGGATATGTTTTAAAAGACAGGATATAATTCCAAGAACAGAGTACTATTCTCTTACACTTTTTAAAAATATTCACCAATTCATTCATATATATATTTGCTTATTAATTACTTTATTAACTTTTTTTTTCATACAGATGGGTTAAACTACTGTTAACAGAAACTTAAGACTGAGTGTCAAGCCAGTCTCTAATTAGAAGCTGACAATACAGAATTCATCTGACACATGGAAATTACATAAAGTTCACAGCAAATGGGTCAGTAAAGTCAAATCAGAAAATGCAAGGAACTGAAAAAAATAACAGCGGGAATTTACAGTAATAATCTCATGGAAAATGGCAGGAGTTAAGGGCAGAAGCAAAATACATTGTGATGGTCATGGTGATTAGACAGCTCCTCCATAAGGATACACAGACAATTCCTCAACTGCAGCTTCCTAAGTTTTCTCCTGATTTCTCTCATCTTCTTCACAAACATTTCCATATCATCTCCATCTCCACCCATCCCATCATTGACCTGTCTGGCGGTTATAGCCCATTGAAAATTAGGGCAAGTAGGTGAGCCTGTCTTGGTTTATTATTTCTTGCTGGCTGGTGGCCTTCCACACTCCCAAAGGGAAGTCTTTCTCTTCATTGTGCATGTGCTGCTCCATTTCTTCATTTTCCTGGTGAATATTTGCCATGATGAGTGCCAGAGCCCGCCGGCTAAGATTGAACAGTTCCCGAGAGGGGGAGTGAGGACTGAGAAAAGAAAGAAAAAGGAGAGAGAGACAAAAGATAGAGCCGGGAGGGATAACAGTAAATACTGTGCCCTGAGTTTATTAAGCACAGCATATTTATACCCTTGGAAATTCATGAGAAGCAAAACCCACAGATATTCTAACAATTGCTGACATCTACATAAGTTCTCTCAAAACATCCTTGTTCCTGTTTTCTGTCTCTTATTCCTTGGGGCAAGGAACTTCAACTCTTTACATTAAGCCAAACTTCCTCCTTCAGTAAAGAGCCCAAACTTCTAGCTTGCAGGCAACTTTAACCCTGTTTGTAGGGAATTCAGCAAGAATGGCTCCCAACAGATGAGATTTTTTTCCTGGTTGTTTTCTGGTCCTATCCTTGATGTCTCCGCCTCCTGCTAATTCTTGATTCTTGTCTCTAGTGTGCAGTCTGGACACTTGGACCCACATACCTCCTTGTCACTTATTTCAGTCCTCTCCAATTGAGGGCCCACAAGTGGCATCACCTGCCTGGGGGTGGAGTTTGCCCTTCTCTTCATTTATAATTTGTTTTAAAGCCTGATGTTGCCTAAGGACAAGAAACCCTTTTAAAAGAGAATTTGAATGAGCAATTCACAAAGAGTTTTAAAAGGCTTTTGAGGTAATATAATTTCTAGGTTCAAGTTTCATATATTAAAAATGTGTAACAACTCATAATCAAATTAAACTATAAAGTTGTTATGATTATAGAGAGTTGTCGAATCATCAAGAGCTCATAATCTTTCAACAACGATTTGTCTAATGTTTACCTAGATAAATTCTTCAGCAACCTAGAGCAATATTGTAGAGTAACAGAACAGTTTGACAATAAAAAAAAAGTTAAGGGAGAAAAATGTTTATTTCTCCCAAAACATGCAGGCAATTAAGTTTTAGATAATATGTACAATAATTTTTCTGAAAATAATTATATGCCATTATGAATAAAGATCTATTTTTCCTCCTTGGATAATGTATATTCTCAGAAATGTCAAGAGGTTTATTGGAAGTAAAGTTGTTATGTTATTGCCTAGGATATTTTACATATATAAACTTTATGTTGCAATCTTGAAATCAATGCACACATTCTTCAGAAAATTAATGAAATTTATTTAAATATAATAAAATCCATGCCAGTAACATATGTGTGTGTGTGTGTGTGTGTGTGTGTGTATACACACACACATATATATGTATATGTATATATACCACCTCTTTGTTTCATTCATCTACTGATGGACACCCAGGTTGCCTTCATATCTTAGCCATTGTAAATAATACTGCAATAAATATATGGATGCACATGTCTCTGTAAAAGTAGTGTTTTAACTCCAATCTCATACAAATTCACACCTTTACACCTCACCTCCCACTGCCTTATATAACAAATTATAACTCGATACATTGTGGACACATCAACATAGATTTGTAATTATTTTTATGAATTTATATTTTAATTTCTATAGAAAAAAGTGGAGTTACAAACTATATTACAATAGAACTGTTTTTAAATATTTATCTATGTAGTTATCTTTACCTGAAAACTTTACATTTTTATATGGCTTTGAGTCACTGTCCAGTGTTCTCATTTCAACTGGAGGGAATATCTTTATTTCTTATAGAGCAGACGTAGTAGTAATAAACTTTCTTAGCTTTTGTTTTTCTAGGAAAGTTTTAATTTCTCCCTTATTTTTGAAGAAAAGTTTGCCTGATATAGAATTCTTGATTGACAATGTTTTCTTTTCTTTTCTTTTCTTTTCTTTTCTTTTCTTTTCTTTTCTTTTCTTTTCTTTTCTTTTTTCTTTTCTTTTCCTTTCCTTTCTTTTCTTTTCTTTTCTTTTCTTCAACACTTTAAATATATTATTTCTCTACTTTCTGGAGTGCAAGGTTTTTGCTGTGATATTAGCATTTAGTCTCATTGAGATCTCTTTTAAGTGATGATATACTTTTCTTTGCTGCCTTCAATATTCTTTCTTTGTCTTTTGCTTTTGACACTTTTATTATAATGTGTCTCTTTATCATACTTGCCATTTAATGAGCTTCTTGTTTTAGCATACCTATATATTTCTTCAGTTTGGGAAGATGGACTATAATGTATGTATTCGTCCACTTCTTCGTATCTCACACGTAGTCTCTTTTCACATTTCTGCATTCTGTTTTTCTATTTGCTCCTTAGACCTTATAATTCCAAATTATCTGTATTTAAGTTTTCTCATTCTTTCTTATGCCAGTTTGAGTCTGCTGTTTAATGCCTCTAGTGAATTTTTCAATACAGTTATTTTTCGGCTAGAGAATTTCTGTGTGTGTGTGTATGTGTGTGTGTGTGTGTGTGTGTGTGTGTAACATATATCTTTGTTGATATTGCTATTTTTACATATTACTTTCTTGAATTCCTTTAGTTTTTGTCTATACTTTTCTTTAGGTCTTTGAACAAATATGGGACTATTTTTTAAGTCTTTATCTGGTAAGTCCAATATCTGTGTTTGTTCAGGGATGGTTTCTAATGATTTATATTCTTTTGAATAGAACATGTTTTTTTATGACTTTTGATCTATTATTGAAAATAGGGCACTTGAAAAAAATGTCATCTCTCACTCTTTACAAACTTGTGGAAGTCCTTCAATAATTAATGGACTCCTGAGTCTTGGTATCAGTCTAAAGTGAAGGCAGAAGATCTACTGAGATCTTTTCTGGACACTCATCTTGTCTGGGCCTATATGTGCTTTATTGTTATTATGTCATTATTAATTTTCCATATACACATCTGCTTCTAAATATGTTCATATTCCAAAGAGTCTCACCTTAGCTTCTTCTCAGGGCCTTAAATGTTTTATTTTATCACTTTGCTCATTATCTCTTGCTGCCCAGTCATCTTTGGGTCTGTGGTACCCCAGCAGTTTTTATGCATGGTGGCACCTGCCACTGCCTTCTACACATTTCATTAGCCTGAGAAACAACCAATATTATTCTCTGTCTGTATTTCAATCAGGTGAAATAGAAACCAGTACCTCAGGCACCTCACAGACAGTCCAGAACTTTCCACTTTGCAACTTCTGGCTCAACAGAAAGAACTGGTGATTGAGCCACTCTCTGTTGACCATACCACACCACACTGAGGAGATGGTAGAGTAAAGTCAGTAAAAACATCATAAAATTTTCTACCAATTTGAATACATCTTTTTGATTATTTGCTTGATTGATATAAATATTCATAGAAAAGCTATCTCACAGATGTCACTCCTTGCCTAATAAATTTTGGTACTCTGTTGTTAGGTACAAACACATTATTAATTTTATGTCTTCTTACAAAATTGTTTTATCATTATATAATGTTCTTCTTTATTCCTGATTTTTTTTACTCTAAAGTCTAAAATTATTATAACTAAACTAGGATTTATATTTTTATTTTTGCATGGTATCTCTCAATCTTTTCAGTTTTAATTTATATTTAAAGTGGGTATTCTGTAGATGACATATAGTTGACTATTATTTTTTATCCTTTTTAACAGTCTCTGTCTTTTGATTGGTGTATTTAACAATTGACATTTAAAGTAATTATTATATAGTTAAGTTAATAGCTATCATATTTATTACTGTTTTCTATTTATCGCCCTTGTTCTTATGTTTTTTCCTCCATTTTTTTATGCCTTGTTTTAATTGGGAATTTTATGTGATTTCATTTTCTCTCCACCTTAAGAAATATTCTTCTACTCTTTGTAATGGTTGCCCTAGATTTTGCAATATATATTTTCAACTAATATATGTACACTTTCAAATAACACTATACATATATTTGGTTAGTGCAGGTAAATTGTAACAGAGTATTCCCAATTTCTCCCTCTCACACCTTGTAACATTACTTTTATTCATTTCACTTATACATAAGCTATAATCACTGAATACATTGTTGTTGTCATTCCTTTTACCAGACTAATCTGTTAGAATAAGAATAAAAAAATAATAAAAGATTGTATTTTACCTTCCTTTATACCTTCGACAGTCCTCGTTCTTTCTTTTTGTAGTCCCAAATTTCTGACCTATAGCATTTTTCTTCTCTGTACAGAATTACTTTTAATACTTTTTTCTAAGTCATGTCTACTAATAATTTTTTTTTGAGAAAATCTTCTTTTCTCTTTCATTTTTTAATGATAATTTTTTCTAGATGCAGAAATCTAGTTTGGTAGTTCTTTTCTTCAATGTTTTAAATATTTCACTTCGTTTTGTTCCAGTGTGGTGTCTGAAAAGATATCCAATATAATTATATCCTTGTTTTTCTGTAGGTAGTGTTTTCCTCACCATCTATGGCTTTTTTTTTCAAGAGCTATTTTTTTTTTGCATTTTGCATTTTGAATATGATATGCCTTGGTGTAGGTATTTTGATACTTTTTTTTCCTGATTGGTATTTTCTAAACTTCCTGAAATCCTCTGAAATTTTCATCCAGTATTTTTTAAATTCTATTTTCACTTTCTTTCCTTTTCTATTTTTCTGGTATACCATTATATATATATATATATATATATATATATATATATATATATATATATATATATATTTCATCTTGTAATTGTCCCATAGTTTTATTGTATATTGTGTTCCAGTTTTTAATTAATTTTTCTTTTTTGTTTTTCAGTTTGGGAAATTTCTACTGGCATATCCTTGAGTGTAATGAATCTTTTCTAGGCCGTGTCCAGTCTACTAATGTACCTATAAAAGAATATTCTTAATTTCTGTTATAGTATTTTGATTTCTAGCCATTTACTTTCGATTGCTCTTTTAGAGTTTTTATGTCTCTGCTTATATTCCTGATCTTGAATGTTGTCCATCTTTCCATTAGAGCCAGAGCATATTGATTATAGTTATTTCAAATTCCCTGATAATTTCAAAATCTGCCATATCTGAGTCTGGTTCTGATGTTTTTTTTGTTTCCTCGGACTGTTTTTTTTTCTTTTTTGGCATGACATCATTTTTTTGTTGTTGTTTAAAACTGTACATAAAGTATTATGTAAGAGAAACTGAAGTAAATAGACCTTTAGCATAAAGTTTTGTGTTTATCACTCCAGGACTCTGGTTATGCTCACTGTTTGCTGAAGCTCTAGGTGTCAGAGGTTAAGATTTTCTGTAGTGTCCTTCTTTTTCTCTGCACTGTTGTTTTTGTATTTTCTTAGAGGCTGCCTCTTTAAGAGTGTCTGAATCTTGCACTTCTTTCATCTGTTAACTCCTTTATTATACAGCAACCTTATTGATATTATGGTAATGAAAGTTATGGTAGGGAAGCATCTTATAATTCTGTGAGGGCTTCTCATTCTTTCAGTGAGCCTATATCCCTGGGATTTAACATTTACAAGTTCTTCTTGGCTTTTGCCTACCATAGATGAGACAGGATGGTTAGAGGTTGTAGCAATGGGTACTTCCCTTCTCACAGGTCAATTTTGCTCTGATAAAATAGTTTAATTGAGGGCAGGCATTTGCTTAGGAGAACAGAACACTTTTTATGTATTTTTAAATGGTTACTTTTCCTCTTTCTCTGTTAGAAGCACAAGGTGACTTTTCTCTGTTCTTCACCTTGAAAATCTAGTGGGTGCTTCCATATGTAAAATTCATAAATATTTGACCCCTCCTCCCAAAGTTGGGCTTCTAGGAATTTAAATTTCTTAAGCTAGTTCATGCTAAATCTCCTGTAATTTTCAATTATGCTTTAAGTGTTCCTATGAGTTGCTTGCTCCACCAGTGGTGTTGACTCCCTGTAAGATGTGATTCTCTGTATGCATGTCTCTTTAGTTTTTGGGTTAGTAGTTTGCCATGTGACCTCTGTTCTCTGATGGATCAAAAAATTGTTGGTATTCAGTTTTTGCAGCTTTATTTTTTCTTCTTGTTTTCAGAATGAAAGTAAAGTCTCCTAAGCTCATTATATATTGGACTAGGAACTGGAAGTCTGCCTGTATGTTTTTAATGCAGGTTATATAAATTATAAATAAATAAATGCTCTATTCTGTATATATGCACATTTTTCTCCATGTTTTCTTGTCTCTGAAATTAGAATGTAATTTACAATTTATTGCATCTTGTAATTTTTTTTCAGAGAGTAGTCTTCAATGACTATGCATGTATAAAGTTGTTCAAAGCTGGTCATATTGTTGTCAATTTCACTAAATTATGTTTATTTTTGGTGTTATGCTTTTTGAGTTTAACAGCCATTTCAGTTTTTAAAAAGTTTACAATACAATAAAGCAGTGAAATAAAAAGTTGTGTACAGTGAAAGCTTTGGTGAAAAGCATCAATAAATTTGATAATGGTTAAGCAAAAATACTTTCAGTGAATTAACCAAAATTCCATAGTTGCTTTCTAAGTAATACTTGAGATATGAAGATTCTCACAAGTATGTGAAGATGTATTATGTTTTATTACTGATATATGTTCAAAATGATTACTTATGACTAGGGTTTTCTCTAGGAAGTGCAAATTAGTGTACAATATGTTTGTGGTAGGAAGGCCCTGTCTATAAAAACAATTTGATTAAATATTTATTATAAAATCCATGGACTTATGTTAAATACAACAATTTACTAAAAATAATTTAGATGAATAGATAGATAATCAGTATTTACATATTGATTTATTGTATAATCAGTGCATATGAAGAGTCTTCATAGCATTCAGGCATCATCTCTTTCTGTTCAGATCCAGAAACCATTCCCTTCATGTTCTTCATTGCTGAATGTGCAATTGCAGATGGATTTTATATCTTCCACTAGGAGAAAAAGTAGCAATGCTTTTATTACAATGCCATGGCACTTCAGAACCTTTTTGTATTGAAACAATATTAATATTCTGCCTCTGATATTTCTAATCTTATTTATTTAATGCTCTTTATATTATTACACTTGATGCTGTATCATTTATTGTGATGCCTATAAATATTGATATCCAATAATGTTCTAGAACATTGACACTGTGCTAAGTTGGAGATAATCACCAATGCAAGTCTTGTTCAGAGTATTCAAAAAATATAAATGATACTTTTTTTAGTCATGTTAGATATACCATTTGGAACTTTTTAGAAAAATTATAGAACAATGTATTTTCCAACCATACCCTCTCTTCATCTTATTTGGCTGTAATTACTACAACCTTAGAAAGAGATTCTTTTCAAAGGTTATCAAACTCCTGTCTTCCACTTAACCATCTGCAAGGGCAGGGATGGGTAACAACCCCATGAGTGTAGTGAGAACAGCGATACCATTCGTATAAGAAAGATCCACTTTTTTTTTTCTAGTGTGGATTAATTATGATCTGGGAAAGCACATCCTCACTACATCAGGGCAAGAAAGGACATTAATTGGGAGGGTCCACAGGCAAAAGCAAGCAAATGTCTTAAAAGCTATCAAACAAGATAGGCATAGCCTCGCTTGAAGGACTGCTTGACAGGTTGTGCAAGACCTATGAGGTTACTGCCATGGGTGCCAGCAACAGAAAGTGCCTTCTTTACCCCATTGACTTTAGGTGTTATACACTAAATTTCCTGGTAGAAATATAGACAAGCAAGAGTTAATGCATTGGATAACACATGTGGCTTAAGCTCAAGGGTCAATGGCTTATCTTCAGTAGTCTACAACCCTGAATGTGTCCTGTGTTGGAAATGAAAGTCACTTAGCTCATAATATCATCACCATTCTGGAGTGCCCCAATATTTTGGTTAATGTTATTTATTTCATTACTTCTGTTACTGCATCATCCAAAGTATCAAATGTAAATAATTCCAATGATTCTCTCAAACATTGATACTGCTCCAAATTAATGATGTTTACAAATGTAATGAAATTTCAATCTCATGAAATCCAATAAAAAAGAAAATACCAGTCCAGCCATCAGGAGGTAATTTACTTGTAGGCTAGATGCATTTTATGAAACTAAGTTGGGATACATGGCTCTGGAGCTACTCTGTAAAGAGTTTTTGAGCGTTTTTGAGCTTCTTGGGATATCTTATTGATCTAATGCTTAGAGTATAGATCTGGAGACTTAATCAAAAGGTAGAAATAGGGAGCAAGGCCCATATGATTCCTGTCTGAGCTCAGAGTGCCCTGTTCATAGGGTACTTTTTGCCAGACTAGTTCCAGGCACCATAAGAGACCTAACATTTTTTGAAGGAAATATTACTAACCATGGGGTGTCAGAGTCACAGGGCCCCAGGCACACACATTGCTTGCTTGGTTCTAAGGAAAGTACTGCCCATCATATACCAAGCAATACAAATTACGTCAAAAGTTATTTTCAGGTGATTGAAACAGATAAAGTAAATTTTAAAATTTCAAATGAAAGAACAGCTGCAACCAATTTATATGTGGCACAAGACTGTTATTAAGGAGTCTCTTTTGTCATTCTTAGTGTCAAATAAGATAAAGTGCATTATAAATCAATTTCAGTGTATTAGTCAAGATTCTCCAGAGAAGCAGAACAAAGAAAGAGAGCACGAGTGCAAGAATGGCGGGGGTAGGGGGTGGAGATGGGGAGACAGGAAGTGAGATTTACTACGAAAAATGGCGATACCTAGTTATAGAGGCTGACAAGTCCTAATATTTGTAGTCAGCCAGCTAGAGACCAAGAATTGCTGAGGGTGGGGTTCCAATCAGAACACATGCAGGCTCGAACCCCAGTAAAAGCAGATGTTTTAGTTTGAGTCCAAAGACAGGAATAGAACAATGTCCCAGGTCAAGGATGTCAGGGAGGAGGGAATTCTTTCTTACTCTTGGGTAGGTCAGCCCTTTTTTCTATTCAAGCCTCGAACTGATTGGATGAGGTCCACCCACATTAGGTAGAACAATCTGCTTTACTCAGTGCACTAATTTAAAAGTTAATCTCATCCAAAACATCTTCACAAATGCACCCAGAATAATATTTGGCAAAAGTTCTAGTTACCTTGTGCCCAAGTTGTTGCATAAAACTAATAATTACATTCAGATTCCATCAAATATAAAATAATCTTATACAGTCTGTGTGGTATTTTACACTTCTACTCTGGGACATGCTGCATGTTAATGTCAAGTGCCCAAGAGACTAGAATTAAAGGACTGACTTCAAGTTCAACTTATGATGTATATTACATGTAAGAACTTAAGAAAACCATGTCATAAAGCAAAGCCTCACTTTTTTTAAAGCCAAGGTAAGAAAAACAACATTAATTTCTACATAGTTTTTACACAGATCAATTGGGATAATTCTTATACAAGTCAATCAAAACTTTAAAACAAATTACACATTCAATAAAAATTCATAATCCTTTTATTACATTGCTTCACTAACTAACTACACCCCCCTCACCCTGGCAAAATGCAACTTTTCTTGGCTACTTTGTCCAGAATATTAATTTCATAATAAACCCAGTGGTACAATGTTTGGCACATTGTATATATTCCCTAAAAATTTATTGAATTAAATAAATAAACTGGCCCTCATTTCCTTCCACAGTTCAAGTAATTCTTATCCTTTGAAAGATTCAAGATCACTAGTTGCAGAATATTATAATTAGAAAAATAAGAGGTTCATTTTTATTAGCTAGAACTATCATCAGATTATCTTTTACATGTATTTTTAGTACTGAAATTTTATTAACTTAAATGGACTATTCCTTCTACGTGCAAAATATGCTTGCTTTAACTTTGATAATCTTGAGAAAAGATACCTTCTGGCCTTTATTCAATTCTTCTTAATGGCAAATTTAATTTTCCAGATCAAACTAAAAACATTCCTTTGGTATTTATTCTATAACACATCAAAAATTTGATTCAGCTCTTTTTTATATTGTAAGAAGAGAACACATAATGTCTTCATATATTTTACAAAGAGAATAGTAATTATTTTTATGATTAAAAAGTGACAGAGAACCATAATGGCTCTAATTCCTAACAGCCATATCCTTGGGAAGTCATACCAGAATGTGTTTCTTTTAATATAGTGTATGATATTTTGAGCCAGACAGACTTGGGTTCAAATTTCAACTCACTAATTGTATGTCCTTAAGTGATATTATGTTTTGAGTTATCAATTATCCATTGCCTCAATAGTTTTACATAATAAATGACCTCGAAACCTCAGTTGTATAAGACAATAAATATTTATTAAGCTTACGAATCCATGGTGTTTAGTTGAATTAAATTGGATTTGGCTAATATTGTCAGTACTTTCTCATAGGCCTGCAGTCAGCTGTGGGTCATCTCTCAACTCTCCTTATTTTGGTTGAACTCACTCACATGTCTAGGCATCAGCTGGGTGTTGGTTGACCAAAGATGGCCTCAAATGAAAGGACTGTAATGGATAAAATTTATGTCTTGTGGCTCCAATCCTCTATCAATTTAAACTGGGCATATTCTCATGGCAATTATGGAAGAGAAAAAGCAAGCAAGACCAATTTTGCAAGTGTTTTTCAAATCTCTGCTTATGTCTTATGAGCCAATATCATAGAGGCATATCATGTGGTAATGCCCAGAATCAAAGTGAGAGAACATTACAATGTCACTTGGCATGGGGCATAGATAAAGTGAAGGGGAAAAGTGAAACCAATATTTCAATAAATCTACCACAGAATTAATTTTTCTCAGTAAAACAGTAAAAAGAAAAATACAGTTATTTCATTTAGTTGTATGACTTGAATGAAATAATGAATATATGAACACACTACCATTTTTTTATCTTGCAAAGCAATGACAATTAAATTATATTACCTGTATTACCTGTATAAAAGACAAAGAAAAGGTTAACCTCAGCTACTAAGAACAATTCTGTCACTATTTTAGACTGGTAAGAATCACTCTTACCAGAGGATAAAAAATGATTAATTTTGCTAAAGCAACTAGTCTTTGGCCTATATTAACTCACTGAAGATTCAAATAACCCAATCAGAAGAAAATCATTGCCTAAGATTATACAATTAGTAAGTGATGAGAATAGTATTCTGCTTTCAGAATTCATGCATTTTTCCAACACACAAAAATGCCTACAAAGAAGAAATAATTTTTGAAAAGAAGAAAAATTCTTTGGGGGTATAACAGCTAGAATAGCAGTTACTGGGTATACAGTAACTGCCAGAGGAGTATTGTACACATTTAAGAAAGAAGACATAATTTTCTTATTCTTATTAGCCTACATATTTTTATATATGCCATGTAACAATAAATAGTAAATACTTATTGAGTACTTCAGGCATTATTTTAAGTGATATGCATGTATTAATTTATTTAATCCTAACACTACCTTTTGAGGTACATTCTATTAATATTACTTTCATTTTATAGATAAGACAACTAAGGCACATCCACTAGGTGACAGAATCAGATTCAAACTCAGACAACCAGGTTACATACTTAATATACTGCACTGCCTTATGGAAGATATATTTATCTATAACTTTGGAATTACCTACATACTCCTTTGCTTTAAGTTTCAGCCCATGAAAAAGTGTCACATTTCTCTGATTTAAATAACTGGCAGTGATGCTATTTTATTGTTGATTTATTAACTTTCTGAAAAATACCCCCCCAAAATAAAAATAAAAATAAAAGAAATGATACTGTAACATGCAGGCTATTATATATCTTAGCATCTTTGTATTGAGTATGCAATAAAATTCAGAGAGAATGAACTGAATCTCTGGTGTTAAGTGGGAAACATTCTGTTTTAACTAATGTTTAAGGTATATTCTTATTTAACATTTTTTATCAATCTTCATTCACAAAGGCCTACTGAAGAAGCTGATATGAGGATATCTCACAATACACAAAGCTGATTTGGCTGTCTTCCCATAATTAATATAATTTTTGGTATTAATTAGGTACTAATGAGTATGAGCTTTCTACCTAAACTACTTTTCTGATAAATTTATTCATCAGATATCCTAATGTCCACATCAGGGATTTATATCAACTCTATGAAATACATGTGGGTATGGATGTACACATGTCCATGATCTCACCACATTTTCCTAAATTTGCTTGCAGCTGTAGGCTTATTTTTTAAGCAAAATTATGTTTCACTTATATTTTTAGCTGTTTTCTTTTACATTTAAAAGATTGTCAATAAAGAATTATTAGCTTCAGAAAAACCATATCTTGTCTATGGCTATAATGCTCACTATCACAAAAATTTATTGCTCACGTGTGTGGGCACACATGTGATTTTTTCCTCACTCTTGACCATTTCTTTAATTGCTGTTCAACTGATAAAATTGACATAAATTGTTATAAAATTATTTTTTGAATTTTATAGGCTGCTTCTTGCCTTGTTTTTATTAATTTTTTTAAATGTGGATAATGGTCTGCTAAACTGAGGACTAGAAATGAAGCTGAAAATATTAAATGTCAATTCCAGCTCTGTCCATGTGTCCATGTCTTGTTAAGTTGCTTTGAAAAAGTTAATTAACCTTACCATCTTTTAGGTTCTTGAACACAACACTTTTTTCTCCTCCATATGAAGTATGGCTTAGTCTCTTTCCATGCCAAGAGGAAAATGAGAATTGATGAGGATAGATATAGCAACATTTGTTTGTGTGATACTAAGGTACTTCACACTGATCAATTTGTTTGATTCTCGTACCAAATCAATATATAGGCATGGCAAGGGTTAGTCCTGTATTATTGCTGAGAACACTGAAGCAAAAGGCAGTTAAATGGCTAATTATGAGTGACAGAGTAACGTTGGATCTATTTATTCGTGGTACCTAGCAGTTTATCAATCTGCAGTTTCCTTCTTCTAATGTAAGATGCTGTACCTAAGTCTTGACAATATTCAGTTGTGGGTTCAAGTACAGCTGATTGAAGAAAGTCAAAAATAAAATATTTTTTCTTGCTAGCAAATTTGCAAACATTAAAAAAATTATTCAGTTTAAGTTAAGGTTTGAAGAAAAAGATATATATATTGTTTGCAGTTTCCAAATAAATACAGCTCTTTTAGAAAACATATGGTCGATATGTATTGAGATTTTAAAATGCATATATATATTTAACTATAGCAATAGAAGTATGTGTGTGTATATATATATGTATATGATTTTGTCATATTTTGTCAGTGGTTATATTGTCTCAGTGTGATTATGGGATTGTGAGTAAGCTTTGTTCATTTTTGTGTTCTATATTTTACAACTGATATAAAACATATTACATGATAATTAAAACAAAAATATTTAAATATTCTCAAATTTTGAAACACCAGAAAATTTTTTGCTGTGGTGGAACTTTATGTTTTCTGTTTACTACCCTATACAATAAAACTACAAAGTTTTAATGACCAAATTCTGTACCTTAATTTTAAGAGATCCTTTTGTCATCTTCACACAATTTGTAGCTAAACACAAAAACAATAAATTGCTCAGAACAACAAAAAAAACTAAAAATATATACCTATGCACATTATTATATAGTGTAATTGTGTGTTAAAGACCCTAACATATTGATAAAGTCAGGATTCTGTTACACAAAACAGGCACTGGTTCATTCTCTCTCAGTACCTCAGGTAATTTTTGTTTTATGTGAAAGCTAAATATTGAAATTTGATATGTCAGTTCATAGTTTGCATCTGCTAGATGTCATTTTAAAAATAAGTTTTGAAACTTTGGAGACTTCCAAATGAACATGGAGAAAATATTCCTAATTACCTCCTGTGCCCATGGATATACTATTTCTGGTCTCCCTGGATCATGCGACCACAAATGTGCTTATACCACAAACGTGCAATTTTCTCGACATTTTGTTAATTAAAACTATACAGAGGATTAATAATTGAAAGAAAAAGTAAACAATATTTGAAGAATTGCTTGTTCAAAATAACTAAGCCTCCTATATTATTGGTGATCAGTTCAACTATCCTAACTTTAGAAAACACTGGCTATCTTACTGAATTGGTAGTTTTGTCACCAGATATCATGTTCTTAGTATTCGATGCTGGAATAAATTCAAGGATTCACAAAATAAGGCAAGTAAACAGATTTATTAACAAAGAATAGTATGCTCTCAAAGCAACGAGAGCTGACAGTCTCAGAGAAGAGCAGCTGCCCCCAAGAGAAGTGTGCTTCGGTAATTTATTACACATAAAATGAAAGGGTGGACTATTCAGCACTTGTCGCGGGGGCGGGGGTGGCATAGGCATTCCTAAGCGGCTCCTACTGGTCCACTCCTCTACATCTGTCTCGAAACTGTCATGGCGGCATAAGGGATGGAGATTCTTTTAGGCTGCCATGCTAATAGTATTGTAATCAGCCAAAGGTCAAGCGAAGTGGTAAGATGGTGTTCAAGATCCCCCACCAGCCTTCTGAATCTAGTTCAGGTTGGTCTGGTGCTGGCATTTTCTTAACAACTGATCAAACCTCTTCCTTCCTTTCTCTGCTCCTCACTCCGGTGTGCAGCTCTATTCTTCCTGACTACTGTAATTGTGTGCATGCATGTGTGTGTGTGTGTGTGTGTGTGTGTGTGTGTGTGTGTGTGTGTGTGTCTATTTACTACCCTATGAAGGATATTGGAATAGTGGAAGAACACAGAACAAGAATTATATATAAAAAAAACATTTCTTTCAATTTTTATAGCTTTTTATTTTGTGGTTTTTATAATGACCTTGTCAAAGAAAAGTTTTTCAAGGTGGCTATTTTAAGGGGCACAGGAAACGTTGGTGAGGTAAGAGGTTGTGACATAGATCAGTAATTTCTAAAAATGTTTGTAGTTTTATTTTGACTCATATTTTCTCTCTCTGTTAATTGAATCTGGTGCACCTTCACCCTGGTATTAACCAAAATATTTAAATTTGGCACTATTTAATTTCTTACCTTCTCAAACCTGATTCCAGTCATATCCACAACTCTTTCATATTGTAGGTATCTATCCCCTAAGAGAAAAATGTGTCACTTAATTAACAAGAAATTCATTCAAAATAATGGCTGAACTGCTTCAAAATAGCATATGCACCTTAACTTGGTTCTTTTCGAGAGCAAGCATCTAAACTTAATGATAAAACTTTGGATCCAAAAAATTTAGGCCAGTTGCATAAAGAGGTTTATAGATAGCCTTAAATTGTTTAACTTCTTCTAAACTTTAAGGATGTAACTTGAATGTGGATGACTTTTTTTTTTCTTAAAGAGGACTTATGTGTCAGCTATATCTGATAAACTAATGCAATCAATGATGGAGATGTGAGAAACACCTGCCAGAAATTTAGTGCCAGACTTTAACAAAAATTGATTCTTCTCATGAAAGAGAGTCCATTAGTATAATGTTAATATTCTAAGGTTAAGGCTACCCTAAACAAAGACCTAAGCTATGAAACTTGAGGCAAAATTTCTTCTCTATATCAGTGGATAAAAACAATTATGAATGGACTAGTAATAGGGGAAATTATGAAATGTTAGCTCCCACCAAATGATAAGTGCAAGGTGCTTTACCTACATTATCTACCATAATCTCCAAAATAATCACAGAAAAAATTATCTTTTCTTCAGTTTAGAAATGAGAGAAGTACAATTCTAAAAGTTCATAGAAATTGCCCAAGGACACACAGTTAATAAATGCCTGAGCAAGAATATAACCTAGGTTTGTCTTGATCAAGATTATGTTATTTTAACAGTGCCTTATTTCTTATAACTTCCTAAATATAAGAGTTGTGAGACTCAGGTTATTGGCAAATGGTATCTGTAGAAACTTTTATGAGAAGTTTGAAAAGAACCTTATGAAATAGTCAAAAAGAGTCTTAGGAAGTCAGATGATATTGACTCTTTTACTCCTTGTTT
Organism: Macroglossus sobrinus; assembly: GCA_004027375.1. Lineage (NCBI taxonomy): Eukaryota > Metazoa > Chordata > Mammalia > Chiroptera > Pteropodidae > Macroglossus > Macroglossus sobrinus. The sequence continues at coordinate 152,265 of PVKZ01002363.1, forward strand.
TCTCATCTGTAGAATGAGAAAGTTTAAATTGCCACATGATATTTATGATCCTTTCCCACTTCAAACATGGTAGGACTTTAAGATTCAGGGAATTTCTGTAACTTTTAGTAGAAAACTATAATTTGTGCTAAATTTTATAAACTCTTCATATGTTTTGACTTTACAGTATGATTACATGGAGAAGTAACAGATTATCATCAGTTTTAAGTACAATATTATTTAAAATGCTGAAAATTCAAAGCATTCTGTATATCCTGCTAGGAAAAAAATTAAAGTTGAGGAAATTAAATGTAGAAACTAGAGTATATATTTAAAACAATATATAATGTATAATAAAACACATGAGACAAATCATGTTTCATTTGCATTATAATTGTGTATGAAAGCATTAACACAGGAAACACCCATAATACACATACAACATACATACACACACACATATACACAGAGAAAAAAGAACACAGAGAATTAAATATTTATATTTTCTCTATAAAATTTTATGGTACTTTACTGATTTCACATTTAATCAATTAGTTCTAAAAAGCTCGAAAAATAAATACCGTTCAAATTCCTGATTTCCATAGGAGCACCTGCAAATTTGTCATAAGTAATGTTTTACTCATGATATTTGAAGTATTTAATGGATGGAAAGAATCTGTTGTGTTTAAAATTTCTGATATATTATTTTTTTACATTGTAAAATAGTAAACTTCATTTAAGGTTAAAGAAACATTTTTTTTAGAAACTCATGTTAGCATCTTAAATTTTATTATTTAAGGTGCTGGCAGTGTTTTCTTTTTCTCCAAAGAATCAGCTATATATAAATTTTAGATAGATAGCTATAGATAGATATTACCAAATGTATATATGTATATAAACATATATATTGAAATTATAAGCCCTTTTAATAATTAATAATTTGATGCTAATGTGGAAGGTTTAAAAATAAAATACCTCATGAATGATACAATGGCTTCTACTTTTCTGATTAAGTTTTTTTTTTAATTTAATGGAAAGTTACATAAAATAAAATTTACCATTTTAATCATTTTTAAGCATAAAATTCAGTGTTTTTTGAGTATATACTTTGACAATGTTGCAAAATCATCACCACTACCACCAGAACATTTCCATTACTCTCAAAATAAATGCTGTGTTTTTTATGCATTCACTCCTAATTGCCCTCAGCTCTTGCACCACCCCTAGACCTTGGGCACCACTAATCGACTTTCTGCTTCTATGGCTTTGGCTATTCTGAAAAAAGCAATATGTTGCCTTTTTAATCTGACTACTTTAATTTAGCTTAAAATTTTTCCCCTTTTTAATTCACTCCCCTCCTTCCACCCGTGACCTATGTATGTTGCCCTTACCCCTTAAGACCTGGATCTCTGAAGGTGGGGCATCTCCTCCCACATGCTCCTGGTGAGCACCTGGGCCTGGTGCCCTTGGGCCTGGTGCCCTTGAGGCTTGGCAACCCTGGTGCACTGGGGGTGGGGGCCTGGAAAACCCTGGGTATGGTTTATGGCTCCACTTGGGGTGCGAACTCAGGACCTTCTTCATATAAAGCAGACGTGCTAGCCACTATTATATGGATCTACCTCTAGACTAAATTTTTAAGGTTTATTAATGTTGCATTAAGTGTCAGTGCATCAGTGCACCTTTTGGGACTGAATAATATCCAATTGCATAAATATACTGCATTTTATTTATCTATTTATTGGTTGATGAATATTTAAGTTGTTTTCACTTTTTGACTATTATCAATCATGGTATTTTGAGATTTTTTGTACAAATTTTATGGGGACATAAGTCCTTAATTCTCTTTGGTATTCACTTAGGAATAGAAGTGCTATGCCATATACCTCTATGTTTCATTTTTTTGAATAACAAATAGTTTTCTGTATTCGCTATACCATTTTACATTTCCAACAGCAATATATGAGAGTTGCATTTTATCTACATCCTTATGAGCACTTGCTATTTTCTGCTTTTTGATTCTACTTATCCCAGTGAGTGTGAAGTAGTATTTCATTGTGATTATGATTTGCATTTCCCTGATAATTAATGTTATTGAACACCTCTTTATTTGCTTTTGTCCACTTGCATATGTTTTGAATAAATGTCTATTTAGTTTCTTTGCTCATTTTTAAATTTGAAGAGTTCTTTATGTGTTCCAGATACTAGATTCCTATTAGATATATCATTTGAAAATATTTTCTTCTAATTTATATTTTTTCACTTCCATAATAGTGTCTTTTGATGTACAAAAGTTTTTTATTTCAATGAACTCTAACTTACCTTTTTTTTTTTTTTTTAGTTTATTGCTTGTGTTTTTGGAGTCATTTTAAGAAACTGTTGCTTGATCCAATGTTATGAGATATTCTCCATTTATTGATTGATATTCTCTGTTGAATAGGATAGTATTATCATGATTTTCTTTAGCTCTTTGAAATGGTTTATTTTAGTTGTTAGAACACATTTAAAATTACTGATTTAAAGCCTTTGTCTAATAAGTTCGATACCAAGGCTTTCTTGGGAAAGTTTCTCTTAATTGTTTTTTTTTTTCTTGTGTATGGGCCATACTTTATTTTTTCTTTGAATGTTTTGATTTTTGATAAAAACTGGACATTCTGTATATTGTAATGTGGTAACCTTGGAAGTTTGATTCTCCCCTCATCCCAAGATTTATGCTGCTTTCTGTAGCTCTTGTTACTTGCCTTGTTTGTTTAGTAGTTTTCTGAACTAATTTTATAATGTCTGTATCCTTTGTCATATGTGGATACTAAAGTCTGTAGATTTTTGGTCACCTAATCATTTGACTGAGGTTTTCCTAAATAAGTGAAGCCAAACAAATCTCCCAGTTTTTTTTTTTTCAGTTGGGCTATGTGTATTTGTTGGGGCATACCATCAATACTTAGCCAGACAGTTAATGACATTGCTATATCCTTCACATACTGCTTAGACAGACCATGAATGTCATCAGAGGTAAGAATTTGTGGCCTTCTGTAGCAAGCAAGGAAAGTGGATACCAAAGTAACACTTGAATGCATCTGTGTCTTTCTGCAATGCCAATTTTCTTGAGTGGAACCTTCTCAGATAAACCAGTCAGGTACTCTCTCTCTGATATAACACACAGAGAGGGAAAGTACAGATGCTTATGTGACAGAGCAAAGGGGTGAAAGTCCTTAGGGTCTCCAAAGTGAGTTCTGTTTACTGGAGGCTCAGAAGGCTGCATGTCGGTTCCAAGCCAGTGGCTACAACAGCTCAGAAGGTCGGTCTTTGACTCTAATGCACCTGTTTGTGATGCCATTGGGTCAGGCTTGAGCATCCTCTGAGGTCTTCAGCTTACATAATTCTTAAGTTACCGTTAACATTGATTGGAGTTCTAGTAACATGCAAGTCTCAGTTCTTATCGCTGAGGAAGAAATGAATTTGCAATCAGCGACAACTATGAGAAATAAGATTTATTAAAGGCACATTTTGAGGTAGAAAACGAGTCACACCTAAACTGGATAACCACGTAGAAGCGAGGATATAGCAAGGAAAGAGAGCTGTAACCCTGTGGAAGGGGAAGATCTGCATTATTTTAGGGCTGTGATGGGTGGTTACAAAGTCATTCCTAAGTGATTGGCATTTGAGGTCATTTTGATTGACACTTGGTTTTTGTATAATCTTTTGCCTGGTGTACATATGCTTACCCAGAATTCAGTCTTATAATTAGATTCATGAACTTCTGGGCGTAAACATGGTATTAATAATGATGGTATAATGAGTCTGAGACTGTGGGCAGGTTAAGGTAATACCTTCTGCACAAGCATCTGTGACTGAATTAAACCAGATATAGGTTAATGGCTCTCCTGTCCTTTACTTCCCAGGATGCAGGATGGATTCTTTAACTATCAATGAGGGTGTTCTTTGGGCGATCTCTGAGCTAGGCCTTCTTCATTTCTTTGTTCCCCTGTTGCTTATGTCTGACTAGCTACATAATACAAGGTGGGATCCTCATACTTATTGGCTCCTGTAGATGGAGGGCTGACATTTCTGTGGTTTTGGGCATTCCAGTTACATCTTAAGGGCATTCTCATTATGTGCCAGTTGATATTACTGTCATGGCTCCAGTGGAATCCATTTTGTAAAGTCTAAAAAGTCCTCATTTCTTTATGCTTGATACACCTTCTCAGGTCTTCCCTTAGCTGTGCATAATCCTGGCCAAGTTTGTGGCCTTCTAGATTCCTAGGAATATGTCTGAGCTTTTCAAAGACCTTATTACTCAAGGCATCTAATTTTAAGCCTTTCTTTCTAAGTTTTTTGGTTACTCTATTGTTCTCCCCAACTTTTATTCATTGTTCCAGGCAGCAGTGACTAACACATTTGACAGTAAACGTTTTCAGGATATGCCTTTCCAGGAGGCCACTCTGTCACTGAGAGGTTCTGAGTTTGGCAATAAGTCTTACTGAGATTAAGCCAGTTTTTCTTGATTAAGCATTCTCCTGGTTGCTGCAAGCTGTCAGCTTCCGGAGACTGAAAAGACTGATTCTGACAGGGTTTTTTTTTTTTTTTTGCCTTTTTTTATTACTTTTATGGAAATATCACCAGTGGGGTGATATGATATCCAGGGTCATCCCAGCAGTGTGGGGGAGGCGGGGTGGATAGTGGAACATGGTGGATGGTGGCATTGTGTGTTGTTCCTCAGTTTTACCCATCGATGCAGGAAAGAATTATAGGTCGGCGAGATTGAGAAAAAGTAAGATTTACTGAAAGTACATTTTAGAAGGAGACAGGCTATGCTGAGGAAGGCTGCAACCCTGTGGAATTTAGGAGGTGAAGAGATAAAATAGTATACCTTGAAGAGAGAAGTGGATTTCCAGCTAAGAAAGCTGTAACACTGTTGAAATGGGAGGGTCTGTTTATATTTGGGTTGTGTTGGGAGGTCCTAGATGATCTATATATGAGGTCACATTGACTGACAGTTGGCTTCTCTATAATTATGCCTACAGTGCATGTGCTTACCTAGAATTCACTCTGTTATAATTAGATCCATGAACTTCTAGGTATAGCCATGATATTATAATGAAGATATAATGAGGCTGAAGTTATGGACAGTACTTTCTGCACATGCATTTGTAGCTGGTTTAGCCAGCAGCTTTTATGGACTTTATGCTCTAGGTTTTGGGGTAATTTATAACCCTAAAAGGGAAGTATTTCTGGGAGGTGCTTAAGGAAGGTCTTCAAGGGAAGTTTCTATGATTACAGAGCTGGGCCTTGGCTCCTGTTGCTCATGCCTGACTAATTACCTAACAGAAGGGCAGAGTTTTGAAATTCCTTACTCTACCACTTCCACTGACGTCGTCTCTGATGAAGCTTTGCAATGCCTCTCTATCTTTTCCTTAGCCTCATAAATATCCTCTCCAAATTCATCTTCAGCAACTATGTTATTGACCTGACTTGTTATTTGCCATTAGCACCAAAATAAACCCTGAGAATATTTGGAACCTAAAAGTCACCTATGATAATTTGACCTTTTCACATTAGGAAAAAAATTAATTCACCTGAAGTTTTCAGTACTTATATTCAAGAGTGAAGTGTAAGGAAGATAAAGGGACAGAACATTTTGGAGAGGGCTTTGAATTTCACCATATAGTCAGCTGTTTGCTATGATTTCAGATAAAGAAGTGGGAAGTGAGTTAATACTTTTTGAATATAATATCTCATAACAGTCTTGATGTTACTATTATTATTCAAACAGTTGTATTAGTTTTTTATTGCCTTATAAAAATTACTAAAAACTCACTGGCTTAATATTTATTATCTCATAGCTATGTAGGTCTGTACTAGATGAGGGTCAGGTGACATCCAGCATAGTAGAGAAAATCGTCTCACTGATGAAAGTTCCTGAACAAAAGGCTCCTTCTATTTTGTGGTCGCAGGGGAAAAAGAAGAAGACGGGGCAAAGGTCTAGGAGTGGAAAAATACTGAATTAGGTTGTTCAAGGCCCCTTGATAAGGAATTCTCACTAAAGGTGCATAAAAATTAGTACTCAGCTGAGGTTGCCGCCAACAAGGAGACTTCTGAATAGAGATGTCTGTACTGAGAATGCAGAGATTAAATATATATGTGCATGGTCAGCTGAGGAACCCTCAGCCCTTGACTGCAACTTCCTCTGGAGACTGTAATGCACTGGCTTGTGCACCAAGTCTGGGTTGGGGCCCACAACAGGTGTCTAGATAATGTTTTCTATCCCTTTTTCCTCCTACTTTATAAAGCTGTGCACCTGAGGAGAACTGTCATGTCTAAATTGTTTTAGTCTGAGTGGGAATGTGTATCTGAGTATGCTCTGCAATGGAAGGGCATTCTGTCCAGGGCTGGTTCCTGCTTTGTGCCCTGAGTTGCTGGGATAGGCTTCAACTACTCATGACCCTGAACTGGAATCAGTAGATTGGAAAATAATCTTCTTTGTTTTCATTCGTCTTTCTTAAATGTATGAATAGCTCACATTTATTTCAATATTTAGTATTAGAAGTGTTTGGGGTTTTTATTTAGAAGTTGGTGATGTTTTTGTAACCAGAAGTATGCTGTAAGAACTTAACTCTTATTTATATCAATTAGCCTATGGGAAAATTGGTTTTGTTATAAGTTGTTTTGCTTAAAGTTGCAGTATCCAAGAACCTGTTTACAACATCAAATGTTGTCAACTTACTGCACAGCTCTTTGCCCCTTGAGACCTTCCAGTGAAATCTTTGTCATTGCCTATGGTCAGATCTAAAAGATCACACAGGATTTTGGCCTGGAGCTAGGTGTCAGCCAAGTAGAGTTTTCATGTGGAGGCTCTGAAAAAAAATATGCTTTCAAACTCATTTTTGTTAGCAGAATCTGTCTCCTTGTAGTTGTAGAACTGAGGTTCTTCTTTTCTGCTGTCTATACACTGGGATCCACTCTTAGTTCTTAAAAACCACCCAAATTCTTTTCCACATAGCCCCTCCATTTTCAAGTGAACAATGACACAGTGAATTTGTTTCATGCTTGATATGTTTAATTTCCTCTTTTGTAGCCCGACAAAAGAAATTCACTGCTTTTGAAGCGCTCATGTAATTGGGTCGGGTCCACCTGCATAATCTTCTCAAGGTAAGCTGATTTAAAATCCTAATTACATCAGCTAAATCCCTTCACAGTAGTATGGGCATTGTGTTTGAATCATTGGCAGAGGTGTGTGTACACTTGGGTCTGTGACTCTTGGGAGAGAGTCTTAGAATTCTGTTCACCACAGCAGTTGTGTATCAGTTTTATGTCAGTTACATTTTCCAGTAGCTCTGAAATTAACATATGTAGGATGCTACACTAGTCCTAAGAGTAAGACCAGTCCTAATTTTCAGACACCTTGAATGAAACACTTGAATTATAAATTCCAGCATCTAAAAGCTACTGGCATATCTCTTTTTCTTGTGCTTTAGTTTATTATACTTTACAGGTGTTACCTTTTATTTTACAAATCGAAGGCAGGACTCCACCAGCAAAAAGACTATGACTTGTTTTATTGCAATATTTGCTTCATATATTGGTGGTGGTCTGGAATGAAACCTACACTATCTCTGAGGTATGCCTGTATTTATATATCTCACTAAAGGAGATATATACGTTTTTTAAGAAATGTAAACATTACCTCACTTTTAATTACATGAATGTAAATCAGAACAGCAATATAATATTTTTTACCTTTACACAACCTTGATGACTTCCCTTTTTGATGCAGAAATGAGATACTTTCACAAAATGATTTGGTAGTAAAATTTTGGCAGTTTAGAACTCTGCATCTGCAATCTTATTGTCCATAGAATTTGATCCAGTAATTGCATAACCAGACCTTTTTTTTTCCTGAAGAAATAATTAGAACTATGCATATGTATTTACATAAAATGACATTTATTTCAATATTATTACAGCAGTAAATTGTAAAATTAAATCAATTCCTGCTGAAAGATGATACTACATAGAAATAAACTAAAATTTGGATATTAAGATATTGATTATATAAATTGTACTATATACTAGCAAAGTAATACTATATAAGGAATAGGGAAATTGAGGAGAGTTTAATGAAGGTTAAATTTACAAAGTTAAACTAAAGCTTAAGGGAAACCAATAAGAGATAATGAAGCACCCTGGAAACATAAATGCCAGGAAGCCATTACCTGTAAGTGCAAGATAAGAGGGAATTTCCCAGAAGCCAGAGAGAGACATGTAGCTAGAGAAGTCACTCAGCAGGAGCTTCACATATTGGTTGAGGAAAGTAGCTTGCTGCCAATTGGAGCCTGACATGGGGAACATGAAGATGTATATCGTTCAGTCTCATTTCCCCTCAAGTGTATACCATTGTTGGAATCCAACTAGAAGACAGAGAGCTAGATAGTTTATTTTAGCCAGGCTCCTGGAGAACAGAGAAAAATGAAACATTTTGTAGAATGTGTCTCAGGAAGAAAATGGAGAATATCCAGCAAAGTAATCATTTTTAGCTCTCAGCGTGCACTTTTCTTCTTTGCCCAGTTGAAACATGTATGTCCACAGCAAAGGAGACACACAAATCTTATCAACTACATTATCATTGCCTGGTGATATCAATCCCTTTATATTTTTGTATTAAAGCTAAATATTAGCTATCCCTAATGCTTTCCACATAGCATAGAATGAAAAAATGGCGGGTAGAAGGCAAATACATAACAATTGTCTTGTTATAATTCCTGCTTCAAATGCTGGTCATGAGGCCTAAACTGATTTAAAAAAAAATAGCTGTTTTTTTTCAATCCTATTCTTTATGTTCCTTCCCTTCCTTTTGAGTTGAAAGCAAAAGGAGACTAAAATTGCCAAGGGACTAACTCAGCTTCCAAAATAATAAATCCAGTATTGTGTTTTCTGATGAAATGTTTCTTCATCTGGGCATGGAGGCCTCCAAACTTAGTGAAATCAAAGTTATTGTAATGTGAAGGTCACTGGAAAGAGAAGTGAAAAAAGAAACACTTAAGTGGTTGATTTGGTCAAATAATGAGGACCTAATTCTACCCTCACCTTTTTATTCCCAGTCATTGCATTCTTGTTATTATTGTTGTAGCCACTTCATCCATTTGGACAATAGGAGGTGTTATCTTCTAGGTTTTACCATATGTAAGACTGCAAAAGTTTCTTCCATCTTTCTATCAAATGATACTTTGAGGTTGTAGGACACATGCTGCTGCCAGTAAAATATATTATGTTTGAAGCTATTGCTGCATTTCTTTTACCATACCATGAAACTCCTTGTAAAAGATGATGGTGTGTAGGATACCATGGTAATTGATAACATCTTTTAATTTGTGCTGCCAGATGTGTTCCAGGATGGGAAGACAAATATGTATCTAAAATATATTTCTGTTCTTAATTATGTTCTTCATTATTACTTCTAGATATAAGGGGCCCATTTTTACATTGTTTTACTTTGTTTTATTTGCTTGTTTTAGTTTAAATTTTTTATTGTCATAAGAATACTCAACACAAGATCTAGCCTCTTAACAAAATTTAAATGCACAACACAGTATTATTAACTATAGGTAAAATGTTGTACAACACATCTCTAGAATGTAATTATCTTGCATTATTAAAATGTTATGCCCATCGATTAGCAATTTCCCATTTCCCCCTGCTCCTCTAGCCCTTGTTAAACACAATCTACTCTCTGCTTCTGAGTTTAAATATATTTTTTAAAAATTTTTACTTTTCAACTATAGTTGACATTCAATACTATATTATTTTCAATTGTACAGCATAGAGGTTAGACATTTATATAATTTACAAAGTGATCCTCTCAATAAGTCTACTACCCAGCTGGCACCATACATAGTTATTACAGTATTATTGACTCTATTCTCTATGCTGAACTTTTCATCCCCATGACTATTTTGTAATTACCAATTTGTACTTCTTAATCCCCTCAACTTTTTCACTCAGTTCCCCAAGCCACTCCCATCTGGCACCCATCAATTTGTTCTCTGTATTTATAAGTTTGACTATTTTATATGCCTCATATAAATGGGATCATACAGTATGTCTTTCTCTGACTGGCTTATTTCACTTAATGTCTTCAAGTTTTATCCATATAATCCAATGTTTCAGGATTTTCTTCATTTTCAGGCTGAATAATATTCTATTGTATGACTACATCACCTTTCAAAAATCCATTTATCCATCAATGGATATTTGGATTGTTTCCACATCTTGGCTATGGTGAATAGTGCTGCAGTGACCATCGGGGTGTTAGAATATTTTTGAGATCCTGATCTTAATTATTTTGGATAAATAACCAGAAATGAGATTGCTTGCTCATATGGTAGGTCTCTATTTAATTTTTGAAAAAGCTCCATACTGTTTTACATAGTTGTCACACCGTTTTGTACGCCACCAACAGTCTTCAATGGTTCCAACCAATTACTTCACATCTTCACCTAACTTATTATCTTTTTTTATAATAGCACCATGAAATCACTGCCAAGGCCATCATGAAGAATTTCCTTTATGTTTTCTTCTTTTTTTTAATATAATTTCAGGACTTATGTTTAAGATTTTAATAGATTTTGAGTGGATTTTGTTTTAACGTAAGATATAGGTTCAAATTTATTATTTTACATGTGGATATAACATTTTCTTCACACCATTTGTTGAAGAAACTATTAAAGGGAAGCAGAATATGCTTTCTCAAAATGTCTTTTTAGTGTAGGGATTATTTTGAGAAAAAGTAAACACAGGCAAAGCTCTGAAAACTGAGTAGAAGTTAGTTGTTGTAAGGGAAATTTGCATTTATAATGGATATCTCCATTTGTAAGAGTGTCTTTCTCTGTGTACCAAAAAGAGGATGACACTAAATCACAAAAGAATATTTCCAATGGAGAAGGCAATAACCTGAATCTACATAATAAATCTTACCCTAGGTTACCATGCTTTTTCTGATAAACTCTCCATGACAGGCCACCCTCACATCTTTATGAAGATGGTATTTAAGACTGAATTCTAAGCTACATCAGGGAGTTATTTTTCTCTGAGTGTTTCTCATGTATACATTTTTGTTTGTTTTACTCTTGTTAATCTGTATTTTATTACATGAGGTTTCAGCCAATAACTTAGAATGGTAGAAGGGAAATTATTTTTTTTCTTCCCTACACTATTGTTTATGTATTGTGAGTTCTTGGCACCCTTGTCAAAAATCAATTACTCATATATGCATGGATTTATTTCTTGGCTCTTTATTTTGTTACATCGGCCTCCATGTCTGTATTTATGGTATGACCATACCATTTTAATTACTAATACTTTGTAGTATATTTTGGAATCAAGAAATGTACAGCTTTGTTCTTCCTCAAGATTATTTTGGCTCTTCGGGGTTTTTTACATTTTCATTTGAGTTTTAGAATTATTTTTCTATTTTTGTTAAAAATGTTGTTGGAATTTTGATAGAGATTACAATACATTTGCATATCATTCTGGGTAGTATGGGCATTTCAACTATATTAAATTCTCCATTTCATGAACATGGGATATTTTTGTATTCGTTTCTGTTGTTTTTAATTTCTTTCATCGACATTATTGTTTTCAAAGTAGAAGTCTTTTACATCCATAGTTAAGTTTATTGCTAAGTACTTTTTTCTTTTAGATGCTATTACAAATTGATTTTTTTTCTCTTTCAGATAGTTTGCTTTTATTATATAGAAATTCATTTAATTATGTTGTTATTGTACTCTGAAATTTTACTGATTTTGTTGATTAGTTCTAATAGTTTTTCATGGAGCCTTCAGGTTTTTCTACATATAAGATCATTTCACCTGCAAATAAAGAATTTTGCTTCTTACTTTCTGATATGGATATTTTTTTCTTTATTTTTCTTGTGTATTTTCTCTGACTGTTGCTTGCAGTACTATGTTGAATAGAAATAGTGATAGTGGGCACACTTGCCAAGTTCTATGATAAGGAAGGCTTCCATGTCTTATTCCTGATGTTAGAAGAAAAGCTTTTAGTTTATCACTTCTGAGTTTTATATTAGTTGTGGGCTTGCCACATATGACCATTATTATGTCAAAGTATATTCCTTCTATATCCAATTTGTTGACCATTTTAAACATAAAATGATGTTGTCAAATGCTTTTTCTGTATCTATTGAAGTGACTATGGTTTTTATCCTTCAGTTTTGTTTTTTTTTAATGTGGTGTATCACACGTATTGATTTGTGTATGTTGAACTGTTTTTGTATGCTGGGGTAATTTCCATTTTATCATAGTGTATAAGCCTTAAATGTGCTGTTGAATTTGGTTTACCAATATTTTGTTGAGAATTTTTGCATCTACGTTTATTAGGGATATTAGCATTTAGTTTTTTTTTTTTTATTCTTATACAGGTTTTATCTGGCTTTGGCTTCAGGGTAATCCTGGCCTTATAATATCTGGGGAGTGTTAATTCTTCAATATTTTGGAAGAGTTTGAGAAAGATCAGTGTTAATTCTTTAAATGTTTGATAGAATTCACCCATGAAGCCATCTGATCTTAGGCTTTTCTTTGTTAGGAGTTTTTTGATTACTGATGTGATCCCCTTACTATTGGTCTGTTCAAATTTTCTGTTTCTGCATGATTCAGCCTTAGTATGTTTCTAATTTTTTATTTATTTATTTTATGTTGTCAATTTTTTGGTGTATAATAGTTTCTTATAATCTTTTGTATTTCTTTGATATGAGTTATAATGTCTCTACTTTCATTTATAATTTTATTTGAGTCCTCTCGTTTTTTCTTGGTTAGTCTAGCTAACAATGGTTTATTGATTTTGTTTATCTTTTTAAAAACTCAGCTCATTTTTTAATCTCTATTGTTCATCTGGTCTCTATTTTACTTATTTCTACTCTGACCTTCTTTATTTAATTTCTTTGGCTAACTTTGGACTCACATTGTTTTTTTTTCCTAGTTCTTTGACGTGTAAAGATAGATTTAATTGAGATCTTCCTTTTTTTTTAATGTAGGTATTTATCACTATAAAATTTCCTCTTAGAATTGCTTTTGATGTATCCCATACATTTTAGTATGGTGTGTTTCCATCTTTATTTCTTTAAATCTATCTATCTATCTATCTATCTATCTATCTATCTATCTATCTATCTATTTTTTTTTCTGCCTCATATGTTTTTTGAGCCATTGGTAGCTCAATAGTGTGATGTTTAATTTGTACAATTTTGTGATTTTTTTTAGTTTTTCTTCTGTTGTTAATTTCTAGATTCATATCATTTTTTGTCATGAAAGATACCTGGTTTTTAGTCCTCTTAAATTTTCTAATACTTATTTTGTAAGCTGTCATATGATCTCTTCTGGAGAATATTTTATGTGCTCGAAAATATGTATTCTGCTGCTGCTATTGAATGAAATATTATGTATATGTCTGTTAAGTCCATTTGTTTAAAGTACAGTTGATATCCAACATTTCTTTATTGAATTTCTCTGGATGATTTATCCACTCTTTAAACCAGGACATTAAAGACTCCTACTATTATTGTATGATTGTCTAGTTCTCCCTTTGTGTTTACTTAATAAATATTAGATGCTCTGATATCGTGTGCATATGTATTTATTGTCGGTTTATCTTCTTGATGAATTAACCCTTAATCATTAAATAATATCTTTTTTTCTTTTGTTATAGTTTTTGAGTTAAAGTATATATATTTTTCTCATAGAAGTATAGCTCTTCCTACTCTCTTTTGATGTCATTTGCATGGAACATCTTTTTCCATTTCATCATGTTGAGCGTATGATTGTTCTTAAAGCCAAAGTGAGTCTCTTATGGGCAGTATGTAGTTAGGTTTTGCTTTTCTTATCCATCCAGTTACTCTATGTGTTTTGATTGAAGAATCTAATTATCTTATATTTAGAGTATTTATTGTTAAGTAAGATTACTAATTCCATCTTATTGTTTTCTATTTTATAGTTTCTACTTTCTTTCTCTCTTGCTGTCTTCCTTTGTTAACTGATGATTTTCCATGGTGGTATGCTTTCATTTCTTTATCTTACTCTTGTATATCTACTATAAGTTTTTTTTTTTTACAGTTACCATAAGACTTACAGAAAAATTCTTAAAGATACAACAGTCTATTTTACATTGATAACACTTTAGCCTCAATTGCATACAAAAACTTAACCCTTTTTTATCCCCTTCTTATAATTTATGTTTTTTGATATCACAATTTACATACTTTTATATAGTGTACATATTAAAAATTAGTGTAGGTAGTTATTTTTAATACTTTTCTCTTTTGACTTTTATAGTATATTTAAATGATTTACATACCACCATATTACAATATTGGAATATATTGACTTTAACTGCATTCCTACCTTTAACAGTGTTTTATATTTTCATATATTTCTGTTACGAATTAACTTCCTTTTATTTTAACATTAAGAACTCTAGCATTTCTTGTAAGGCAGGTCTAATGGTGATGAATACCCTCAGCTTTTGTTTGTTTTGAAAATTCTTTACCTCTTCTTTTATTTCTGAAGGTCAGTTTAGCCAGATAATGAATTTTTTTTGGAAATGATTTTTGTTTTGTTTTGTTTTGTTTGTTTTGTTTTTATTTTTTTCTTTCAGCACTTAGAATATATCATTCCTTTCTTTTTTGGTCTGCATGGTTTCTGCTTAATCTGCTGATAATTTAATGGGAGTTCTTTTGTATGGGGTGAGTTTTTTTCTCTCTTTCTTCCTATGTGATGGGGATTCTTGAGGTTCTCAGCAGCAGGCCACTGGGGACTGTGACAGAACCCACTGCATGACCAGTACTGATAGCCCTCACCCTTTTTTTGTTCTTAGCTCTGTCTGGACATCTCTACTAAGCCAGCCTCCCTAGTGATTCTGTGTGGTTATTCTCCATTTTTGTTGTACAATGTCACTATTGGTTCTTCTCTGGACTTTTGAGTCTTCCTAATTTCCTTTCATAAATTGTTACCTATTTTCTTTTTTTTTTTAATATGAGGATGAAGACTGGTATCACTTACTCTATCAATTACTGATTCCACTCCCATCTAACTATTTTAACAACTCATCAAGGTAGCCTGGTGAGATTGAGCTGTAAATCTCTACCTCTGTACTTTTCTAATCTTATATAGTAATATCTGCAATTCTGTAAAGGATGATATATTTCTCCAGGTCTACTGTTTTGACAGGGGGATGAGAGACAGTTTCAGGTGCTTCTACCTGGCCCTTCTTAAAATAATAGTCATTACTCCATGAACAGGAGATTAATATAAGCTTTCTGTCATTTAGAAAGTATAAAAGTTTCCAATCATACGTTTCTAGGGTAATCACAACAGAATGTGGCCACGATCCCATTAAGGTCCTTGCTTCAACCCAGTCTTGCTACTAACCTCCATTAGTTCCTATCTTGACCTCGGTTATACAGAGAAGTTTTTGTTCTTAAAAAAGTAACTCCTGCTTTAGTGATAGTATTCAGATTTCACTACACCCAGAGAAAGCAGTGTTTATTTACACCAAAAGATAGACTTTCAGGAAAGATCTCAGAAGAACAGAGTGGTTGGATTTGAGACTTAGACACATTGTGGAAGAGTTAAAATAAAAAGAACAAATCTGAAGACTGAGGCTTATGGAGCACTGCCAGTAGAGAGCTAAAATGACTAAAATGACAAGTTTTTCTTTTCTTTTCCTGAGTAAAATGCTATATACAGTGTGACAAAATATCTGTCTTCTATATACCCTAAAAAGATAACCAGTGAGAAACTTATATTTTTTTGCTGATGTTTCACAGTTGTATTTTTTTTTAGGTACTATTATAGCACTAAATTGGTACTTCAAGATTGTTGTAGGGTTAAAACAGAGGTAGCATGTGGAGATAGCTTATATTTAGTAATATCTCTACATTATATGCTTTCTATAATGGTCATATGATTAAATGCAATGCATCCAGGTAAGGTTATTAAAATCATACATAATTGGAATGACTATTTTTTTTATATAGCATCATCTTAAATTGAAAACTAGATAGGAAAAGAGAACTAGAGCCAACTCACAGAACTCCCAAAGAGGCAAAGCTGGATCAATTAAAGCAAAAATTAAGTAGTATTGGATTATAACCTAAAGTGTAAAATAAAGATGCTATTGATATAAATAATAGACTATATTAATTAAAGGGAAAAACAGACAAATGTCCTATTCAGGAATCCAAATAATTTATGTAGACACTCTGTCCTCAAAGAAATGGACCATAATTTCCTACTCCTTAAGTGTAGGCTGTGTGTAGTGACTTCCTTTCAAATCAAACAGTATGGAAAGCATTAAAAAAGAGTAATTTTATAGTGAACTAACCTGGAAAAGACTATTTCAGCCAGATAATCAAGCTTAATTTTATCAGTGATAAGTAATATCAATAGCAT
The DNA here is from genome assembly GCA_004027375.1 of Macroglossus sobrinus. Lineage (NCBI taxonomy): Eukaryota > Metazoa > Chordata > Mammalia > Chiroptera > Pteropodidae > Macroglossus > Macroglossus sobrinus. The sequence continues at coordinate 168,695 of PVKZ01002363.1, forward strand.
ATACACTTCCTACTGTATTATGAGAATGGAAATTTACCTCTGTTTTTTTTCTCTGTAAAACTAATAACCCCAGTCTAACCATAAAAAATAAAAATCAGAAAATTCCCAATTTAGGAAGAATTTTAAAAAAATACTTGTGATGTACTCTCCAAAATTATTACAATAATCAAAAACATGGAGTTTAAGAAACGATCACAGTCAATAGCAGTCTAAGGAGACATGATAACATATGTCCTATGGTATCTTTGATAAGATCTTGGACCACATAATGGACATTAGGCAAAATCTTAGGAAGTTTTAATAAAGTATGAACTTTTGTTCATAATAATGTATCAATATTGATTCATTAATTTTAACAAACATAACATACTAATGTAGAATGTTAAAATAGGAACAACTGAGTATTGGGAATATAGGCATTCTCAGTACTATCTTCACAATGATTCAGTAACATAAACACTATTTTAAAATAAAATATTAATTTAAAATCTAAAATAAGGCAGAATAAATAAAATTATGACACAACCATTCTATTTCTAAGCATTTACTCAAGATAAATAGTAATGTTTGTCTAATCAAAGATTTGTATACAAATATTCATAGCTACTTTATTTGTAACAGACCCCAAATCGATACAATGTAAATGTTATTTCAAAAGGTGAATGGAGAAAGAGAAATGTGTGGTATATGCATACGATGAAATACTACTCAGCAATGAAATATAATAAATCAATATGATTTATGCATGTTCATTTTGATATACACAACAACATGGACAAATTTTACAATAATTATGATGAGGGAAAAAAAGCTAGACATGAAAGATTACATATCATATGGTTTCATCCATATAAAACACTAAATATGCAAACTAATCCATAGTGGCAGAAAGTATATCAAAAGCTGCCTGAGGAAAGGGATGTGTGGTGAGGCACAGGAGGGAGAGATTACAAAGTGGCATAAGGACACTTTGACACTAATAAGTATTTTTATTATCTTCATTGTGAGAATGGTTTCATGAATGTATAGATGTCAAAATTATTAAAGTATATACTTTAAATGTGTGTGGTTTACTGTGTGTCAACTATACTTTAATAAAGCTGCCAGGGAAAAAACTATCTCTGATGAATATAGATGAAAAATATTCTCAACAAAATACCAGCAAACTGAATTCAACAGCACATAAAAAAAATCACACAGCAAGGTCAAATTGAATTTATCCCTGGCATGCGAGGATGTTTCAGTGTACACAAATCAATAAATATGACATACCACCTAAAATTTTTTAAAACAATGAAGATCACTTTATCATTAGAAATAGAATTTATTTTAAGTTTTCAGTTTAAATAATCATCATGCAAATTATAGATCTGAAATATAGAGTTTTGATGTGACAGCATATTGCTTTGTTTGTGAATTTATTTGTGCATTGTTTTTTACATATTTGCTCTTTTGAAATTGTTTGGAAATGGCGTGTTCAATAATATTGATTAAGTAGAGTGTGGGAAAATAATGATAAAAACTAAAATTCTAAACTTCAATAGCTAGAGCTACAGACAGCAACATGATTTGTATGAGGTGCCCTGAGTAGTCTAAAGGTGGCCTAAGTGTTTAAGGAGAAATGAACATGCATTGCTTAAGTAGTATATACAGAGACTTCAGAAATAAATATCTGTATCTCAGTTTAGAATAAGAAATTGTGAAAGAAAATTAGGTGAATTTGATTTTATTTCTAGTTCTGCCGTTGGCCTACACCTCAATTTTATTATCTGAACAATAGATTTATTAAGGATCTTTTTGTTATACTATTTTTATTTAACAATTTTTCTTGAGCCAACTGTGACCAATCTGGTCAAATTTTGCAATTACAATGTTCAAATAACAGGTTTTGTTTTGTTTTGTTTTATCATAAGCAAATAAATGTGCCTATCAAACCCTCACCTGTAATGCCTCCATGTCTCAGAGAAGAATTTATGTCCTCGTAGAATATAGCATTGTATGCTATAATAAGTGAATAGAGTAGATAAAAATTCTGTCTTGAAAACTGGGTATATAGTTTGCTTCATATGGTTTTAGTAAAAAAAAAAAAAAGACATTTGATGTTTTTTGTCATACTTTGATTTTGTTTTGTTTATTACATGTTTAAGAAAGGAAATTCTGAAATAATACAAATGCTTTTATCTTTTAAAAGCATCAGTTGTAATTTTGATTTTGAAAAACAATGGTTTTAACCATGGGAGATATATTTAGGAAATATATCTAAAGAAAGTTTTTTAAAAATCACTTTGCATTTTGATTATTCTTTCTTCTGCAGCTCTTCATTTACTTTTTTCCATTGGCTGTTCATTCTTTTGTATATAGAAACAGTGAGTCCTTCTTATTTTTTAAATTTTATTTAAAATACTTGGCATAATAAGAACTCTAAATTTTAATTTGGTATTGAATGGTATATTTGTTCTAAAATATATTTATGTTTTGTCATTATGTTTGGAATGAAGTATATTTACAGGAATATGACTACTAACAAAATTAAGCTATAAGAACATTAAAAACATGATCAGCATTCAGTAAAATATAAATTTGTCATGACTGAAGAGTTTTTTTTTAAATGACATTATCCCCTAAACAACAACAAAAATATTACTCTTTTTTTCTAAGTTTTATTTTATCATGAGATATTTAAAGTTTTTAAAATATGATATAAGTAGACTGTGTTGTAAGTAAAATATTTTTTCTGAGTTCATATATTATAAATCACAAGTTAAACTGGGCAAAATTAAATAACGTATTCAATATTGTATAGGGCATTCTACATTGATTTGTTAGTGTTAAGTGATTTATCACTTTAAAAAATTATAACAGATTTTATCCATGATAACATAAATATTAAAATACATGACAATATTAGGAATGTTATTTTCAAAAGTATTTTTCTGTAGTTGTCACCCACTTTACTAAAAATCATACACCAAAAATAATAAAAATCTTCATGATGATTAATAAAGATGGGAAAGGAGCTAACTAACATAAGTCAGGCTCGATTACTTATTCAAAAAGATGCCTGTACTTTCCACTTAAGCTGGCATATTTTTTTCTAGATGGGCAAATTTCAACGAAAAGCTTAAGGTTGGTGTCCCGTCCAGGAGAGAACTCCTGGCTTCTGTAGCATTAGTAAAGAAAAAATTGGATTAAAATAGAGGAGCAAAAAATATAACCTCAATTTAGATTTATATTTAAAAGAATAATTTTCAAGGCACTAGTTATAATCAGATGTATCATTACGAAGGGGCTACATCCATCAAGTAAAGTTGAATGAATCTCTTTCTAGGATCTTAATGTTATGGAACAGAAAGGATATGTCCACTCAGAGCTAGCAGAGCTAAACATTAAACACTGAGATTTGCTGTGGAGGAAGATTGGCTATTTTATTATGAATAGAGCAACCCAGGAGAACAGGGAAGCTAATGCTGAAAAACCTGAACTCGCCAATCCAGGGTTTAGGGCAGGTTTTTAAGGGTATAGGGAAAACAGGTATGTGAAAGCAATAGTGGGGGGTAAATTTCAATTGCAGGACCTTAGAGCTTGGCCGTTTATGAGGCATCAACACAAGATCTTCCTGGACAGTGGACCCTTTGCTTCTGAAAGGGTTCTGGTGTTCATGTTCTGGTTATGTTCCAATCCTTTGGTTTCAGGTGCAGCTGGAGATCAAATTCTCTTCTCTGCGCATGCTTCAGCTGCACAATTTGCAATATTGCTTTGTTGTCTCTGAAGACAATTCAGTATCTCATTAAACAGGATAAGACCGTTTTGAGCTGGTTCTATGGTTACATTAACAGTACATATACATATTTTATTAATATACATGCTTGCATCTTGAAATTTAAAGTTCAACAGTAATTGGAAGTGTGATCTATATGCAGATGAGTTTTATATAGACTACATGTAAAAATGTATATTACAGGGGGGTATAAATATATTAAATGTTGTACAAAATGAGAAAATTTTCACTTAACTTTGGCATTAATCAAAGTTAATGTACTTATACCTATATCTTGATCTGAAGTGATTTAACAGGGTTTGCATTTTTATAGAGAATAAACACTAGAGCCATTTTGGTAACAATCTGGTTTATTATTTGGAAAGAATCAGAGTGTTAAACAAATAAAAATAAGAAGAATTTGAAAAATAAAACGGGTTTTTAACAACATTTTAAGCAAAGATTTTTATTTTTAGTTCTGATCAGGGTTGCATTAAACAAAAGAGCATGACAGGTGATATTCATCGTATCATATACTATCATTTGTGATGCACAGTGTCTGAACTAATTCTAACAAACACTATGGTTTACCCTATATTAGCTCAAATCATCCTTGCAATCCAATATAGATAAATTCAACATTAAGCAAACAAAATAAACAGTGGATACAGGTAAGGCTACAGAAGGATTTTTGTTTTACAAAAAGCTTCATCATAAGGTTTTGTTTTTAAAATGTTAGGTTTTCTGACACATTAAGATGTTTATTGCAGGATCATTAACCATCTGAAAAAATAGCTACCAACCAGGCAGAGAAATTTGACACTGACAAGTAAGCCACTTCCAATCAAATATCATTAGAAATGAAGATTAAGGTTATAAATGACAATGTGTCATTTAATTAACCAAAGATTGATGGTTAGCATAATGCATTTAAGAACTCAACTGTTGTGTACAGGAAGGTCTTCCTAAAATTTTGAAGTTGCTTTTTATGAAAACATCTGCTTTTATTTATATTTTGGTGATTAAAATAAACTTAAGTTGTGCATTTCTCTAACACCAGAATATTTTGCTCTGTGACAGGTGGATGGAAAATAAATTTATATGAGCTAATGCGAGTATTTGTTCTGGGCATAATAAGCATCCTGAGATTTTTTTTCCCCCTACATCTATAACTAAGGTTATCTAAAAAAATAGTCTTACTTTTGTACCTTCCTTTCAAAATCATCTATTGTTTGAAGAAATTATTTAAAATATTTTCTTTTACACCTCATACTTTAAGTAAAGATTATTGATGTATAATTCGCATAGAATAAAATTCACCCTGTTTATGTGTATAATTTTACTAGTTTTGACAAATATTTATAATCTTAAAATTATAAGAGAAAAAATAAAATAGTTCTTTTAGTTTTCTTTAAAAACTATTTTATGTTTAGTGAATTTCTGTCTGATTATAATACATATAGCATAAATTTTAAATTAACATTGTGAGGACTGATTTTCATTTCTTGAGTTGACAATATCATTTTTTCTTGTATGTATTCATTCAATTAGTCAAAATATATTTGTAAGTAGTTACAAAAAGCTAACTAGAAAATGCAAAGTAAAATCATGCATACCTGCATGTAGTAGTTTTTCCATAAACTTTTAATGACTACATAAAAATTAATATATTCCTCTATTTGCCTCAGGTGCCAAATACATTAATCATTTGAAGCCTTCTGCATATCTCAGGAGTCTAGTAATATCCATTAGTATCTAGTTATTGGATTCCTTTACAGCACATTAATGAGCAATGGTTTCCACATAAAGGTAAGTTCAGAAATATAAATACACTCATCAGCCTTATTTTCATTCAAAATAAAAATATATTTATTAAGCCTTATATATAATGCATATTCTTGCAACTTAGATTGCACACTATGTGAAATAAAAAAATTCAAACAAGAAATTAAGCACTGTCTTATAGGTACTAAAATATTAATGTGCAGGCTTAGATGAGAAGATATAATATGGACATACTTCTCTGTTCTTCATCCTGAAAATAAATGGCTAACCCACCTGTGGTCTTCAGGCCATAAGTACTCACAACTGCTTCATATTATCTCTTTGGTGTTTTTACCTGTCTTATTGTGCACTATATTTCAACCTGTAAGCTATTTAAATGCCTCTTCTGGCTAATGAAAGGGTGTAAATTTCAAAATAAGAGAAGAGAGAGAGGCAGAGAAAGATGGAGAGAGAGGGTGAAGAAGAAAGAAATTTATCTGCTTTTTCTCTGATACAATTTTTTAAGGAATAAAAATTCATGTGTTCTGGGAATGTTTATTTTTAGATACACTAAACATTCTTATTTTCTCTCTGAGCTGCCTTTGCAATGACAAGATATAAGATGCTTGAGAAAGAAAGGTTCAGGAGTATTGGTTCTTTTTATTAGATCATATTTTTTTAAATGGCTCTTTTGGGGTTATTGATTATTATTGGTCAACAAGATAATTATTTCTAAAACTAAATAGTTTTGAGTTTTAAAATAAAAATTCAAACTGAATTTTATAATAAAAACATAAGAAAACAAAAATGCACATAATATGATAATATAGAAAAATACTTCTAAAATAAGAATAGCACATGGAGGGAAAAGAACAGTCAAAAAATAAGAGCAGGTGTGCACAATATATGTATATATTATACAATTTTAGCATAAGCAATTTCCAGTGAAAGTTTTGTTTTGCGATATGTTTACAAAAAATTAGAAACCTCTTAGAGCAGAGGTCCCCAACCCTCAGGCCACAGATGGATACAAGTTAACATGGCCTGTTATGAACTGGGCCACACAGCAGAAGGTGAGTGGCTGGCAAGCAAATGAAGCTACATCAGTATTTGCAGCCATTCCCTAGCGCTAACATCCCCACCTCAGCTCCACTTCAGATCATCAGGTATTAGATTCTCATACAAGCACTGGTTTCTAGTACCAAAAAGGGTGGGGACTGCTGTCCTAGAAAGTGAGACCAAAAGGCTAAGAGATGAAAATTGAAACAAATAAACAAAGAGCTGAAAGGATCAAGTCAAGAGGTCTAACATTTGACTAATAAGAGTTTCTTGTAAAGAAAAATGATAAATCATTTTACAGGACACGACAAATTTCCCTGATGTGGGAGGGAGACCAAGCCCTGCACAGAGAGAAGATGACCAACACACATGCCAAAGGTAGAGTCAAAGGAAAGTTTATTAGACAAGGGATAACACTCCATAAATAGAGTATGGTCTCCTCCCAGAGGCAGAGAATGAAAGCGAGAGAGACAGAGAGAGGGACAGAGAAAAAGCACTGAGAGGAATAGTGAGAGACAGAAAAAGCATGGAGAGAGATCCTGAGTGTTCAAGGAATTCATTTTATATCTCATTCTTTAATTCCTGAGAGTTATAGTTTAAAAGACTTTGTTAACCCATTTCCTTTGATCTGAACATACAGTGAAGAAGAGAAAGAATATATAGCTTGAAAAGGTGAGAATATGCAGAGTGAAAGGTGTGCTCACTGTTCCTAGCTTTTAATACATAGGTTCTTGTTTCCCTTCCAAAATGGATTCTTACCAATCCCAGCAGAAATCTTCCTGGTTCTGCAGGTGTCCTCCCTAGCCTGGCTGCAGGGCTGATCAGCACATTGCAATTTGTGAATGTAGCTTTATTAACATTTCAATTCTCTTGCCTCCTCCCTACATTAAAAGGGGTGAACATTATCAAAGAAAGACTGTGAGAATATTATTTTCAGACCTAAAAGTTACACACCTCTAAATTAACAGTGCCCATTAAGAGCCTAAAGAAATGAACAGAAAACTACTCAGCAAACAAATGAAAAAACAATAACGACAAAATAATACTCATACACATGCGCACACTCACACGTACAACAGAAAACTTCATATACCAAGGAATGGAAAGCAAAATTACATGGGATTCCTCAGAAGTTGCATTATACAGTAGAAATTAATAAAGCAATACCTTCATGTTATAGTACCTGGAATTTAAAGCTTCCAGTACAACTAATACTTAAGTATGATGGTGTTAGGCAGCTTGTCTTACACGAGCAACAGGTGGAACAAAGAAATAGGGGCCCAGCCTAGAGACCGCCCAAAAACACCTCAATTGTAGTAGAATTCTGGATGTGTATGTCACCATTGGGGCAGATTAGAGAGGGATAATGACAGAGCAGACATGTAGTTAACATTTTTCCTCAGTCCTTTCTCATATGACACAGTGAAGAATCATAGGTCATTGAGATTTAATAGTTATATTAAAAATATGTTTTAGAAAAACCAAGAATACCCCAAGGAGGCCTATGGAGAAAGAAAAAATACGCTCCAAGGAGGCACATGGTCCCAGCATTGTAACCAACACAAAGGGGCCAAAATGGCTACAAAAGAGCAAAAAGGTCACAAAAGGCCACCACAAAGAGAGAGAACCTAGAAGGGCAAAAAGGACCTGGAAGTGGGAATGTCTGCCTTATATTTGGGCCTTGATGGTTTGTTCCAAAGGCATTTCTAGGTGATTGGCAAGTGAGATCATTTTGATTGACACCTGGCTGTTATAGCTTGCCAATCACCTAGCTTCTGGGTCTTTTTTGCCTTTCTGGGCTCCCTTTATTTCCTCTTTTTGCCCTTCTGGGTTCTCTCTTTTTGGTAGTCTTTTGTAGTCTTGCCTTTTTGTGGCCATTCAATTCCCTTTGTGTTAGTTACAGTGCTGGGACCATGTGTCTCCCCTGGGCATAGTTTGTCTTTCTCCATGTGCCTTCTTTGTCTTTCTAAAATATATTTTTAATAAAACTATTAAATCTCAATGATCTTTGATTCTTCACTGGTGACAGCGGTAAAATAAACAAGCAGAGATTCACAAATTTTGCATTCTATAGAAGATTTTTTTAAGAATTTACTGAAGAAGGTGATCCAGCAAAGTGATAGAGTAAACCAAGAAAGAGAAAGACCTGGACTCCAGAAAACAGTTCAACAGTAAACATTAGAGGAGGACATCAATGTAACAGGCCTGGAAAGCAAATAGCTTAGGTTGGAAGAGGGGATGAATGAATATAACAATGAGATCTTGAGAAAAATAAAGAGAGTAAATAGTTTAATAAAACAGTATAGAAACCCATATTTGTCAAAGTATGATGAATCATTTAAACATATAAATATATATTTGGAATATTATGCAGGTGAACAAAAAATGCAATTATTGACTTCGTAATAAATAAAACATATGGAAAAGAGGAAGATCTAGCAATACTTACACAAACAAAATGGTAAACTATTATAATTTTTGCTATATACATATTTAGAGAATTAGACACAAAAATAAGTAGTATTTTTCTCCCTCTTTAATTTCCCCACCACTTCCACCCCTGACCTATGGATGTTGCCATTTCCCCTTAAGGACTGGATCTCTGAAGGCAAGGCATCTCCTCCCACACACTTGTGGCATGTCCTGGGGCTTGGTACACCTGGAGTATGGTCTGTGGCTCCACCTGGAGTGCGAACCCAGGACCTTCTGTGTGTAAAACAGATGTGCTAACTGCTACACTATGGAGCCACCCCCAATAAGTAGTATTTTTAAATACTATAATTCTATCACTAAAGGAAGACACCTGATAGTAGCTAAAATTAATATATGAAGAGCATATAAATATAACATTTTGAAATAAGTGTGTCAATGTATATCAACACCAAAAAAATGAAAGCATTTGCCTCTGAGTCTGCATGATTTTTTTTTTTTTATTGAGAGATGACTAAGCAGAGAATCAATCTCTTTCTTTCAGACTTATGTAGTTTTGTAACCAGGGTACCATGTTGTTTTAATTTTTTTGCAATAACTATAGTCACATTCCTTTTTTAATAAATGATACATAGAAATCAAGTGTAGCTTTTATCCAGTTGTTCCAATGGTAACTTTTCCCCATAATAAAATAAAATAAAACATTATTGATATTGATATAGTCCAGATTAAAAAAAGTTTATATCACCAAAAGTGTTCCTTATATTATCCTTTTACTGCCACCCTCATCTCTCTTCTCCATCCCTATCCCTAACCCAAGGCAATTCCTAATCTTTTCTCCAAATCTAAAATCTTTTCCAGAATATTGTATAAATGGAAACATACAATGTGTAACCTTGGAGATCAACTTTTTTCTCTCAGCATTAACTCCCTAGAGCTATATTAAACTTGTTTCATGTACCAGTGGCTCAATATATATTAAAATCCTTCATCTTTTTCCTTGCTGATTAGTATTTTCTGAATTACATGTAGCATAGTTGGTTTAACCATTAACCCATTGAACGAAATTCGGACTGTTTCTGTGTTTTGACTATTATGAAGCTGCTATGTGAATGTAAGTTTACATTTCTGTGAGATAAATACCAAAGAGTATAATTTCGATGTCATAAGGTAATTGCATAGTTAGTTTGAAAAAAACTGCAACACTTTATTTTTTAATTATATGTATTAATTTAGAATAAAAACCTTCAAAAAAGGCAAAAAAAGACTCAAAAATTATTTTTACAATAGAAAAATTTCACATTAATATAGCTCTTTGGCAATGCCATCTTTTACTTATATTCTCTTGGAGATTTTTGCAAGAGCACAAAGCAGTATAAAGTAAAAAAAAATTAAGTATGGTTTTAAAATTTACTTTATTTTCTCCTCCAGCAATTAACCCATTTCTCTGCCTCATCCCCTTCATAACACAGATCTTCAAAAGCATCTACATGTGATGACTTCACTACATATTTTCCAAATTTATTTTGAATTTAATTCATTTATTGTTTTATCATAACCACTCAACTACATTTCCTGTTTTCAAGATCATGGCCTCTACATTGCTATGTACACTGAGTCAATAATCATTCTTCAACTATATATGTCAAGCTTATTTAAAATAAAAGGTGAGATGAGTTTGAGCTCTACCTCCTTGCCTTCAATTTATCTCTTCAGCATGGTCTTTTAGAGTCAGTCTTCACACAGTAGATAACTGATTATAATTGCTTTCCATTTGAAGACCTGATAATCATGGATTTAAAAACAACAACGACAAACAAAAAACCTTGACTTGAAATGCAATCGACCCCTAAGAAAATGTAGATGTGTACATATGAAAAAGTACAGCTTGCACATCTTGGTACCAATCTATCTCTGAGTCTTGGTAGACTGTGGAACGGCATATATTTTGCCCCATATACAAATATACTTTTATGTATTTTGCCTCTGGAGTTGGCGTTTACTTTCTACATGTCCTGGTATTATCTGTTGTATTGGCTGAAGATTTCTTATTCTTCCTGTGGTATTTTTCTTAAAAAAAAAAAGCTAAAATGTCACAAGCAGGCTTTTCACAGTGCTCTTCTAAAAGTGAATAGGATTACCTGAGCTTTTGATTAAATTCATGCTGTGTTCCTTCTTTCTTTCCACCCCACCCCTTCCAGATAAGTGACAGTACCTTTAAAAATTCAGTCAGTTTGCTGAATTGCCTGATGCGAGAAAGTGGAAGATTATTTACCCTATGAGAGCATATTCAATACATAGAAAATTAAAAGTGTTATCAGGACAAATTGATACCTTCGTGAAGTAAACTTAACATTTAAAAACAGCAAATAGACAATTTTCTGAGGGCCATGAACCAAGAAAACCTCATTGAAAGAAAGCTTAATAGATGTTACTTCAAGTTGCTACATTTTTTTCAAGAAAAATTATGTATAAAAATTGCAATGATTAAAATGAACCAAAATGTTCACCTCTACTTATTACATACTCATCAGGAACAAAAGGACTATTGAAATTATAAGCACAATAAGCAATCTAACTTCTATTTGTTTTGAAATTCTTACAAGAACTATACAGTTTACACATATAAGTCTTAATTATTGCTATTGTCATTATATATAATGCCCATTTTAAAAATAATGAACATTTCCCTAGGTTTTATACTATAATTTTTTTGTTTTACTTTCTCTTTATATGATATAGACAACTTTTAACTAGCCCATAGTGATAAGGGAAATAATTTAACAGAACTCTCAAAATAATTCTAAAAATATTTTTATTCTATGCTATTAACAAAGAATATTATCTCCTTCCCCTACCAAACTTTTGAAGAAAAAGGATTATGTTTAACTTTACGCATATACCTAGGCAAACAACACTTTGAACCAACAACAAGTATCAGTATAGGAGAAGCAACATTTTAGGTCTTAATATATATCTGTGTGTGTGTGTGTGTGTGTGTGTGTGTGTGTGTGTATTTAGAATTGTGACTTCATAGATTAAAAGAGACCTTAGATATCACTTCCTAATGTTATACTTTTGTGGAAGAAAAAATTGAGTGCTAACAGCTTTAATGTTGATTCTAAACCTACACACCTAAGTAATTGCAGATGTAGTATTAAGGACCCAGACCTCTTAGCTCCTAGTTGATTTTTTTTGTTTGTTTGTTTATTTGTTTTGTTTCCACCTCTTGGCTTTTAAAAGGAGTTTAAACATTTTTTAGACATGTATTCTGATTGTCTGAAATATGTTATCCAAAGTCAATGTTTTTTTTAAAAACTTTATTTTTAGAGCAATTTTAGATTCACACACACACACACACACACACACACACACACACACACACACACACGACTGAAAGATACAGAGATTTCTCATATGCTTCTTGCTCCAGTGTAACATAGATTCCCCCACTATCATATCTCATATAAGAGTAGTAGATTTATTACAATCAGTGAACATATGTTGACACATTATCATCATCCAAAATTCCAAAGTTATTATTATTATCCTACATTAGGGTTCATTCTTGGTATACATTCTATGGGTTTTGACAAACTTATAATGAATGACATGTGTCCAACATTATAGTATCATGCAGAATAGTTTCACTGCCATAAAAATTCTCTTTGCTAAACCTATTTATCCTTTTTCCTAACCACTGGACCACTGAACTTTTTACTGTCTCCATAGTTTTGCCTTTACCACAATGTCATATAGTTTGAATCATATAGTATGTAGCTTTTTCAGATTGGCTTTTTAAACTTGGTAATGTGCACTTAAGTTTCCTCCACTTTAGGTTATACATCTTCTGAAGGAAATAAATATAAGTTTCTCCCAAATTTTGCAGATTATGAGTAAAGTGCTATAAGCATTCATGTGCAGGTTTTTGTGTGCATATAGTTTGTAAATCATTTAGGTATATACCAAGAAGTGTGATTGCTGGGTCATATGCTAACAGTGTATATAATTATACATTTGTAAGAAACTACCAAACTGTATTAGAAAGTGTATGTACCATTTTGCATTCTCACCAGTAATGAGTGAGAATCTCTTTTGCTCCACACCCTTACTATCATTTAGTGTTGTCAGTATTATGGATATTGGCCATTCTAATAAGCATATAGTAATATCACACTGTTCTTGCCATTTTTTAATGGCATATGAGGATGACATCTTTTCATATGCTTATTTTCCATATATATATATATATATATATATATATATATATATATATATATATATATATATATCTTCCTTGGTGAGGTGTCTGGGTCTTCTGCTCACTTTTTACTCAGGTTGTTCATTTTCTTATTCAGTTTTAAGTGTTCTCTATATATTTTGGATAACAACCCTTTATCAGTTATGTCTTGTACAAATATTTTTATCTAGTCAGTGACTTGTCTTCTCATTTTTTTTTTGGCAGTGTCTTTTGCACAGCATAAGTTTTTAATTTTAATGAAATATGGCTTATTAATTCTTTCTTTCATGGACCATGTCTTTGGTATTGCATCTGGAAAGTCATTTCCACACCAAAGGTTATCTAGATTTTCTCCTGTTATCTTCTGTGGATTTTATAGTTTTTCATTTGAGATTTAGGCTTATGATCCATTTTGAGTTAATTTTTGTAAGGGTGTAAGGTTTGTGTCTAGATTTTTTTTTTCATGTGAATTTCCAGTTGTTCCAAAACGTTTTTTTTGACAAGACTATCCTTATATTATTGTATTGTCTTTGCTCTTTTGTCAAAGACCTGTTTACTATATTTATGTGGGTCTATTTCTAGGCCTTTATTCTGTTCTGTTGATCAATTTGCCTATTCTTTTAACAATAGGAAAGATTACTATAGATTTATAGCAAGTCTTCAAGTTGGATATTGTCAGTCCTCCATTTTGGTTTTTCTCCTTTAATATCCTGTTGGCTCTTCTTGGTCACTTGCCTCTCCATATAAACTTTAAAAGAAGTTTTTCAATCTCCACTAAGTAATCTCCTGAGATTTTGACTGAGATTGTATTAAATCCATAGATCAATTTAGGAATAACTGACATTTTGACAATATTGAGTCTTTCTATCCATGATCATGAAATATTTTTTTCATTTATTTAGTTCATCTTTGATTTTTTTTTATCAGAATTTTATAGATTTTTTATCAGAATTTTATAGATAGATCTTGTACATATTTGTTATATTTATACCTATGTATTTAATTTTGGGGGATGTTAATGTAACTGGTATTGTGATTTTAATTTCAGATTTTACTTATTCATCCAACAAAAAAAAAGTTATTTTCTTCTTTCTAATCAGTACTAACGTATTTTATTTCCTTGTCTTATTGCAATAGCTAGGACTTCCAGTATGATGTTGAAAAGTAGTGGTGAGAGACACATTCTGATTTTTTGTTGATCTTAGTGGGAAAGCTTCAAGTATTTTACCATTCAGTATGATGTAAACTATAGGTCTTGTACATATTTTTTACTAAAGTGAGGAAATTTTCTTCAGTTACTAAGTTACTGAGAATTTTTACCATGAATGAGTGTTGGATTTTTTAAAATGCTTTTCTGCATCATGTGATCATGGGATTTTTTTGTAATCTGTTGATGTGATTGATTACATAATTTGATTTTTGAATGTTTAACCAGGCTTGCAAAATTGAGATAAATCCTACTTGGTAATAATAATACTTTTTACATATCTTGGATTCAACTTGCTACTATTTTGTTTAAAATTTTTGTTTCTATGTTCTTGAAAAATATTGGTCTGTAGTTTTCTTTTTTTGTAATGTTTTTGTTTGATATTAAGAAATTCTAGCCTAGTGGAATAAGTTATGAAGTATTTCCTCTACATAGAGAATAGGTTATAGAGAATTGGTATAATTCCATCCTTAAATGTTTAATAGAGTATATACATCAGTCAAACCATCTGAGTCTGGTGCTTCTGTTTTCTAAGATTATAAATACTTGTTTAATTTCTTTAATAGATATAGGTCTATGCAGATTATCTATTCTTGTGTGAATTTTGGCAGATTGTGTCCTTCAAGGATTGGTCCATTTCATGTGTTTTCAAATTTGTGAGCATTGAGTTGTTTATAACATTTTTTTTGTTATTTCTTTAATGTCCATGAGACCTTGTAATGTCTTCTCTTTCATTTGTGATATTAGTTATTTGTCTTTTTTCTCTTTTGTTCTTAACTTAGCTAAAGGATTATCTTTTTAAAAAAAAAGTTATGTTTTTTCTTTTCAAAGAACCAGCTTTTGCTTTTGTTGACTTTTTTATATTGATTTTCTGTTTTAATATAATTGATATCCTCTCTAATTTTTATTTCTTTGCTTCTGCTTACTTTAGAATTAGTTTGTTTATCTTTTTCCAGTTTCCTTAGGTGAAACCTTAGATTATATATAATATATATATATATATATATATATATATATATATATATATATATATATAATTTTTCTAACACATACATTCAAACTATAAATTTTCCTTTAAGCATTGCTTTTTTTGTATCTAAAAATTTTTGATGAGTTGTATTTTTATTTTCAGTTAGTTCAAGATGTGTTTTAATTTCTATTGAGATTTCTTCTTTGGCTTATGTGTTATTTATAAAACTGTTGTTTAATCCCCAAATTTTTTGAGATTTTTAACCTACCTTTCTGATATTTATTTCTAGTTTAATTTTATTGTAGTTTAAGAACAGCCATTATATGATTTCTATTTTTAATTTTGTTAAGTGTGTTTTATGGCCAAGAATGTGGTCTATCTTGGTGAATGTACAATGAGAGCTTGAGAAGAATGTGTATTTTGCTGTTGTTGGATAAAATAGTTGATAGATTTCAGTTACTCCCATACCCAGTTGATTATGCTGCTCTTAACTAGTTTCCTGCCTACAAAATCTGTCCATTTCTGAGAGCAGGGTGTTGAAGTCTCCAATTCTAATAGTGGATTCATCTATTTCTCCTTATGTTTCGATGAATCTTCTTATGTATCTTACACTGTTGTTAGGCACATACATGTTAAGGTTTATTATGTCTTCATGGATAATTGACCCGTTTATCATCATGCAGTGCCTTTCATTTTATCGTAGATAACTTTTAGCACTTTGATTTCTACTCTGTCTAAAATTGATATAGCAACTGTTTTCTTTTGATTGGTGATTGCATAGTATATCTGTCTCCATTCACTTACTAAATATATATATATATATATATATATATTTATTTATTTATTTATTTATTTATATGTACATATATATGTATATATGTATACATATATATATACACAAAAAACATCTGAAATATAAATATATATATATAGTAGACTAGATATAGTTGGATATTACCTTATGATCCATTGTGACAATCTCTGTATTTTAATTAGCATATCGAGACTATTGACATGTAAATTGATTATCGATATGCCTGGATTAACATCTACCATATTTGTTATTATTTATATGTGTTGCCTTTAATTTTTGTTCTTTATTTTGTCTTTCATCCTTTTTCTGTGTATTTTAGTTACTTGAGCATTTTATATGATTTCATATATTTTTTCTTTCTTAATTTATCAGTTATATTTCTTTTTTAAGTTTTCTACTGGTTGCCTTGAGTTTGCAATATACATTTAGCACTTGTCCAAGACTATGTTCACATAACATTATTTTGCTTCATTAGTGGTACAAGTACCTTATAATAACAAAATAATCATAATTCATTCTTCCTGTTCTTTGTTTTACTTGTGTTACCCATTTTATAGATAATACAAATACACATATCAAACTGAACAAATTGTTATCTATTAGATTAAGAATAGAAAAAATGAGTGTTTATTTTACCTTATTTCTTCTCCAATTCTCTTCTTTTCTTTATGTAGAATGTAGTTCTGAGTTTCTGACCTAAGTGATTTACTTTTTCTGAAAAACTTTTTTAAAAATATTTTTTGCCAATCAGGTCTACTAGTAGTATATTTTATCATCTTTGTTTGTCTGAGAAAGTCTTTATTTCTCCACTTTTGAGGGATAATTTTACAAAAAGTACAGAATTCTAGGTTGTATTTATTCTCAACATTTTAAATATTTCACTCAACTTTCTTCTTGTTTACATGGTTTCTGAGGAGAAATTATATGTAATTCTTGTCCTTTCTACTCTATAGCTAAGATATTTTTCTCTCTGGCTTTATTTATAATTTTTCTTTATCTTTTATTTTCTGCAGTTTGAATACAATATGCTTTTGTATTGTTTGTTTCTTTTGTGAGGTTGTTTGATTTCTTTTTTGCATTTGTCTCTCTTTCTTTTTTTTTTTTTTTCTGAGCTCCCTGGTTCTGTGGTTTGGTGCCTGGCATTAATTTGGAAAAATTTTAGTTGTTATTGTTTTAAATATATTCTGTTCTCACTTTTTTTTCTCCTTTTGTAATACCCATTATATGCATGTTATATAGCTTTTGAAGTTTTTCCACAGTTCCTGGGAAAAAACCTGTTCCATGTTTTTTAGACATTTTTCTTTCTGCTTTTCAGTTTTAGTAGTTTCTATTGACAAATCTTCAAGCTCAAAGATTCTTTCTTCACCAGTATTCAAACTACTAATTAACTTCTTACAGCTATTCATTATTTCTGTTATAGTGTTTTTGGTTTCTTACATTTCTTTTTGATTTTTTTCATAGAATTTCCATTTCTCTGTTTACATTGTCCATCTGTTCTTATATGTTGTCTATATTATCAAATAGAGATTTTAGCATATTAATCACAGTTGTCTTAAATTTTTGGTTTAATAATTTCAACATTTCTGCTATATCTGAGTTTGCTTTCAGTGCTGGCTCTGCCACTTTAAACCATGCTTTGCATTTTAGTATGCCTTTTAATATTTTTCTTCATAGCAAAAAATAATGTGCTAAAGAAAAGGAACTATTAGTAAATCGGCTTTTATGAATGTGGTATTAAGGTGTGAGAGGAGAAAAAGCATTTTATGGTCCTATGATTAGGACTCAGTCTTTTAATAGGTTTTTACCTCTGGGCTATGAATTTTACAAGTACTTTTCAGTCATTTCTCTTTCTTTGATAGACAAGATGGCTAGAGGGTTTTGGAGTTAGGCATTTCTCTTCTATAATATAGAAGGCTAGAGCAGGTTGAATCGACTTTTCCCTACATCTACATGGTGGGATAGAGTAGGCTAGATTTGGATATTTCCCTTTCCCAACTTCCCCAAGTTTGGCCCTAAAAAACAAAACAAAACAATAGTTTGGGCTTTGGTAAATTAGTTTCTCTTGAGGGTTGGCTTTGTTAAGAAGAACAGAATGCTCTGGCATATTTCAAAATCATTACTTTTTTTCCTCTATTTCATTGAAACACAGATTTTTTTCCCTGATATTTACTATGAGATCCTGGTGAAGCTCTTGGAAGAACATCTCAAAGAAATGTAAGGAAACTCCTATAACTGGGTCTCCCTGGAGTTTTTTAACTCTAAGATTAGTCCATACTGAGCTTCTAGGTATTTATATATTACAATTTAGATTTTTCTACCCCACCTGGTTCCCACTGAGTTTTCTGCTCATGGTTACTGCCCCAATAAGTTGTAATTTTCCATATTTGTCTTTCCTTTTCTAATCTTGGAGGCAGAGGTTTGCCCTTGGTTCTTCTGTGATGGATCCAAAAAGAATTATGCCTTTCTTTTAGTTTGTTCAGCTTTTTATTCATTGTTAGTAAAGAGTGACAATTTCTACATTGCATATATGTTGGGTCAGAAACAGGATGTCCCTAAATCAATTTTTGATTTGAATCAAAGTCTAAATATATAGAAGCTTATAAATTTAGTTTTTTTTTCTTGTCTAAGAAGTTGTTTACTAGAAACCAGGTTCTTTTAATATTAGCCATATATTATACTACTATTATATTCTTCTAGAGATCACCCTATTTTTTTCTAGGTAGGGATAGTATCTCCTTTGATGTTTTATTATAGAATCTTTATTGTTATTCTTATAATTTTATAACTACCTACTTATACATCTGTTTCACCTGTTTTAATCTTTTAGCAAAGTACCATTACTAATATAGTAATATAGGTGCTAAAGAAATAAGATTTGTTCATTTATGTATCTATTCATGCATCCATTCATTCAACAAATGTTCATTATATGTTTGCTATGTGCTAAATACTCTATTAGGCACTGGAAAAGCATTGAAAACAGCAATTATAATTAACACTTACACATTGTGTCAGGTACTTTTCTATGCATTATAAATTCTCACTACTTTTTGGGGAATATGTATTATATCTTCATTTTACACATGAGGAATTGAGGCACAGAGAGGTTAAATGACATATCCAAGTTTCTGTGTCTAAAAAATGACATAGATCTGATTAAAAACCAGGTAGCCTGACACCAGAGCCCAGGCTCTATAATGTTGCACTATATACTTCTTGATTTCATTGATTTTATGGTCTACCTGGAATGCAGATATTAAAGTGAACCAATAAATTAATTTTTTATTTATAAGATATGATAATTAATCTCGTTAGTAAGAATAAAAAGATGTGAGAAAAAATAAGAGATATGCAATATAGAGAGCAGAATTAAGAAAAATCTAAATGTAAATCAAAGAATCATGTAGTATAAATAAAGGTATTTTTATATTCCTTTTAGAAATCAAACCTAAACAGTTATATAATAATATGTATCAATCTTTCCAAATACAAAATTGTATCCTTAGAGAGTATCTTATTATATATATATATATATATATATATATATATATATATATATATATACATATATAAAATGTATATATATATATATATATTGGACAATTTTACACTTGGTTGTTTTACAACTAAAATAGAAGATACATAGTACTTTAGCTGGTTTGGTTTGTTTTATTCATAAAAACATTTTATCCTCAGAATTATACTAACTAAAAAGTAGAAGCAATGTAGTTATAGACTTAGTGTTTCATTATCTGTGCAACAATTTTAAGTAAAATATTACCCTATTACAATGGAAATGATAAATGGGGAATTTTTTAAAATCTGTATTTAAATGATACATTATTATTAAGTAATAAAATTTGTCCAAGATTCTGCATGACAGTTGCTCTAGCTGAAATAATTTTCATGAGTTTTATGCTGCCAAATCAATGAGAAGACAAAAGTGGGTAAAATAATTGAAGATCAAGTGTATATATTTTGCAAGAATTTTAAAAGAGAAAGAGACATTCAGATGCTACATATTTAGAAACCTGCATAAAGTCTGAACTGCATAAACATAAATTTACACTTGATGTTTGAAATAAAGATGTTTGAAATTTATATTCATATTCTTAGGCTGATTTTCTTGAACATTCTAAAGGCTTAATTGTATTTTTCATATTTGCATGTAATATGCAGATGTCAATTTCATAAAGGAAAATTTTAAAAATAGATAAATAGCAACAAATTCTTGCTGATATAATGGACAAATTCCCTACAGATATTTTCTTTCTAAATTAATCATAGTCAAACCAAGCACTTTACAATTTTATCTCATAAAGTGTTAACTTTATTTATTATTATAGGTATATTTTTCCTAAAATAATTTTTATGTGAAAGTACTTTATTTTTGAAACCTCTAAGTTGGACTGTTTTGGTCAAATATACCGAATTTTAGCCAAACTTGCTTTTTTTATTTTCTAGATTTTGAAAGCAATCTTAAAGTATCATTATTCTAATGACTTCAGAGTTTCTACTGTCCACTTGGTTTAACTATGCTGATTGTAAATAATCATCAAATAAAACATTATTTACCATTTAGACTGTTTAACAAAATCTCTATTTTTTTGCCTTTAAAACACACACATTGTTAAAAAAATCAAAATGGTATTTGTACAGCAAACTGCTACATTATATTGTGCTGAATATTTTTTCCCAACACTACATAGTAGATGTGTTTATTTATTAATAAAAATCAGTAGGCTTGTCACTGCAACCTGCTATCCTCGTCAGCCCTTTCCTGAGAGGCCAGCATCCCAAGCGTGTGTATGGGTGTTGTGGAAGCCAGCGAGAAATAAGATGCTCAGGAAATTTGTAGTGAAAAAAAAGGATCCCAAACAAGTCTTAAAAACCCAGTTAGAGTATACTTTAGAGTGCACCCACTGAGTTTTCCTGATGAAGAGTGTTGCATAGGAGTGATCAATAATACAACTGTTCAGCTTCAATCTCCTGAGGGTCACAGACTCAACTGAAATGGAGACTGTAAGGAGACTCAGTATTCATTTAACATAGTTGACACTCATATCACCCAGAATTAGCTTTTAGATGTTGTGGCTAAATCCTTGGTAGATGACCTCATTCATGGCAAGAATAGTTTTCTTACATATGTCGTGACAGGAAGTGGAAAAACTTGCACCATGACTGGTTTTCCAGGAAAAGGAGAGCTGCTGCCTCTTTGTTGGGGCATGATCTTTAATGGTTTAGGGTCATTTCAAGCTAAACAATATGTTTTTAAGTCTAATGATAGGAATAGCATAGATACACAATATGAAATTGATGCCTTATTAGACCAGTGGAAAAGAGAAGCCATGCCCCATCAAAAGATCCCCTCTAGAAAACAACATGTAGACCCAGAGTTTGTAGATATAACTGTACAAGAATTTTGCAAAGCAGAAAAGATTGATAAAGATAGTGTCTATGGTGTATTGAAATATATAATAATTACATATATATCTACTGGAAGTAGTTTCGTTTGACCCCAGAAAGCCTAAACCTCCACAATCTAAATTGCTTTGTGAAGATAAGAACCATAATATGTATGTTGCATCATGTAAAAAAGTAGAAGAGAAATCTATTGAGGAAGCTTTTAAAATTTTCAGGAGAGGCCAGAAAAAGACATTGCTAACACTCATTTGAATCATGAGTCTAGGCATTCCCATAGTCTGTTCAACATTAAATAAGTTCAAGCTCCATTGATGCAGATGGAGACAATGTCTCACAGGAAGAACAAACCACTATAAGCCAGTTGCCCTTGGTAGATCTTGCTAGAAGTAAAAGAACTAAACAGACGAAAGCAGAAGGGAACAGATTATGAGAAGCTGGTAACATTAAGCAGTCATTAATGACACTAAGAACATGTATGGAAGTCTAGAAAGACAACCAAATATATGGAACTAACAAGATGGTGTGGGCCCCAGGCTGGGCTGATCTCAGTTCTGGCTGTGATCCACGCTCAGGCTAGGAATAGGACTCCAGATTTAAAATGTTACATTAATGTAGTAGGGCACCTGTGCCTAACTTAAGTAAGCACGATCCAACTTATTGTATCACGCATGTGTGGCAGAATGCCACTATCACTCTCTAATATATATAAAGCCCATAGGATCCCCTAATGCAGAAGCACACTCCCTGCAATAAAGTTGGTGCCTGTTGTTCCATTCTTATGTTGGCCTCTCCTGCATTCTTTCAACTGGGCATCTCACCACTGAACTTCCCTTCTTGATCAGCTTGGCGCTGACACATGGCATAGCCAGCAGAATGAGGTGAGTACAGACCCCAGTGCTCCAGACGGTTCCCGGGTGGAGGATACATTGGTGGAGGACATGTGGCCCCCATCTCCTAGTGGTATCTTGTGGCTGCATATCTGGCTACTTGGACATTCCCAGAGGATTGGGATGGAGTGAATCTGTGTCCAGAGGACAACTGGGAAGCCCTGGAAATGTTGAAGCCGAATGTCCTGACCGCTCACCTAGAGGCAGCCGGTCAGGTGGCCTGGATGTTCCTGGCAGTGCTATGGCAGGCCAGCCTGGAGGTT
Source organism: Macroglossus sobrinus (assembly GCA_004027375.1). NCBI lineage: Eukaryota > Metazoa > Chordata > Mammalia > Chiroptera > Pteropodidae > Macroglossus > Macroglossus sobrinus. Next base: position 191,510 of record PVKZ01002363.1, read on the forward strand.
CAGAACCAGGCTCAGCCGGTACAGCAGCCGCGATGCCAGGAAGATGTGCCGGAAAGACGGCTGGTGGCAGCGGAATGCATGCTTCGGGGCCCTGACAGGTCATTGCCATCATCCAGATCTGGGAGCACCTGGCGACACTAGGACCAGGTGTGGCCGGTGATATGGCAGCAAGTTGAAGTGGAACAGCCATTGGCCCAGGGGAGTGGGGGGCAAGCTGGCAGAGTCCCCCAGGCTAAAAAGCATACCACCTTGATAAGGTACACCCCTGCCGAACTCTTGGGCCTGAAGAAACAGGTACAGCAGAGAGCTGGAAAGATGGTTCCAGGGTGGCTGCCATGGCTGGGATGATGGGGTTGAAGGGATTGAATTATCTCGGGAAGAGATGGCTCAGTTGGCCTCTGTAACAGTGATACCGTCCCTCTGGCAGCATCTCCAGAATGTGGCAATTACAGCGCAGGGCATAGGCAATCACTCCCTGATTAATTGGCCCATGTCCACTGCACAGACAGTATGGGCTGACCCAGGGAAGCTGCCAGAGACAGTGAGCAGATGGACCATGTATTTAGATCTGGTCCAGATAATTTGGGAAATGAGTATGTGACAGATGATATTTTGTGCCCAGTATACTAGCCCTGCTGAAGAGATATTTATAACTTGTATGGGGTCTTGATTTTGAATTCTGGCCCAGCCAGTACTTTTGGCACCATGGCAGCACTGGTGTTGGATCCAAGAGGTGTTGTCCACTATGGTTAGGTTGGGGGATGTGGGAGTAAAACACAAATCTATCCATCCAAGTGCCTGCCATACAGACTGCACTCACAAACCGACCAGGGCACCATCAAAGGAATAGCCAAAAAGGGGGAGTGAAACAGCATGCTCAGCCCATTCTGCCATGAGAGTGAGCCACAGGCAGATGTGATTTGATCTCCTCATGGCAGGGGTCACTACAGAAAAGACTGAGCAGCAACCTAATGAAATGCTGCTGGCACTGTGGAATTAGCTGCACCCTGACCAGCAATTCACTCTTATTCCCAGGAAAGCCACAGTCTGTGAGGTACATCTGGCTGATTATCTCCCTGATTAGGAATTTGGCCAGGACATCTGGTTTCAGGGGAGTTGGTTGACCTGAGGTCGCATGTGGAACTGACTACACATTGATTCTCTCGCAATGTACAGAGGATATTAGTTATCGTGGACATGGGTGCCGACAGCACCCTGCTTTATGGGAATCCACAGAAGGCTATGGGATCAAACCATTCATGTGTGGCATGTCCCTGTGACACTGGGTATAGGCAGATTGCCACCTCAGACGAACCAAATGTACATATCTCCCATACAGGAGTACATTTTGGGGACTGATATTTTGCAAGACTTGACTGTGAATACCACTGCTGGTGAATTCCACTTTTTCATCCAAGTAGTGAAAACTATTATCTGGGGACATCACACCATGTCCCATTGGTGTTGCCTCAAGCTGCCCGGGTAGTGAACACAAAACAGTATCTCCTGCCAGGTGGCCATGAAGAAATAGGATGTACCACTTTAAAGCTTGAAAAAGCTGGTGTTATTCATATAGCACATAGCCTGTACAACTTCCCTGTGTGGCCAATGAAGAAGTCTGATGGCTCCTGGAGCATAACAGTTGACTATTGGGAGCTGAGTGTGGTTACACCGCCCCTGCATGCTGTCATGTTGAATGTCATGGACATTATGAACTGGTTGTCACATGAACTTGGATGATATCATCATGTGGTGAAAAAATTTTCTCCATTGCCTTTTTCTCCATTGCCATAGCCCCAGAAAGTCAAGAACAGTTTGCCTTCATCCGGGAAGGGTGACCGTAGACATCCATCATCCTTCTCCAGGTCCTGTGGCTCAAGATTTAGCCATGTGGAGGCAATCACCCATAGTGTACTTATATCATTACATTGATGATATAATCACCTCTGATTTTCTTACAGAACTAGAAGCAGCGGTGACCAGCCTGCAAGAAGCTCTTGCTGACTGGGATTGGGCAGTCAACAAGGACAAGGTCCAGGGACTTGGGTTCTCTGTCAAATTCTTGGGAGTTGTCTGGTTGGGTAAAAAAAAAAAAAGTAATGCCAGAAGTGGTGACTGATAACATACAGGCATATCCCCGACCTGAGACTATAAAACAGCTCCAAACCTATTTGGAAACGCTGGGGCTTTGGAGAGTGTTCATTCTCCATTTGGCCTTCTTGATGCAACCCTTGCACTGTCTGGTGCGACAGGGTTTTTAGTGGGATTGGACTCCCGAGATAGAAGAGGCCTTTACGGCTACAAAGCAAGCTGTAGCACAAGCCCAAACTCTACACGTAGTAGATCCAGCCCTCTCTTCGTGCTTATGGTGTAGGTGAATGATAGAGGGTTTGAATGGGGCTTGTGGCAGAAACACAATTTTCAGAAGGTGCCAATAGGCTTCTGATCCCAATTGTAGAAAGGTGAAGTGCAATATTCTCTGATAGAGAAGAAATTGGCTTCCATATATGCAGCCCTTCTGGACAGTCAGGCCATCACTGGACCTAATCTCGTAACCATGCAATCCACGTACCCTGTGAAGGAATGACTGTGGTCCTGGGTGAAGATTCCCTGTACAGGAATTGCATAGACCCCTATAATGAGCAAGTGGGGAGTACCTTGAGCAGCAGGCACAGTTCTCTGTCAGGTCAACTGCACTCCCTATTGGGACCAGGGAAGTTTCAAGCAAATTTCCTGGTGGAGCCTGCTAAGATGGGACATGTAGTGAGTCCCTCTATAGAGAGTCGGGCTCCCATCCCTGAGGATGCCTGGTACACAGATGGCTCGTGCCATGGGCAGCCACTGATGTGGATTGTTGTGGCATTGCAGCTGTCCACAGAAACCTTTTGGTATGAAACTGGTGCTAGGCAGTCCAGCTAGTGAGTGGAACTTCATACTATGTGGTTGGTCCTCATGAATGAAACTGACCCAGTTTACATCTGCACCAAGAGTTGGGCTGTGTATCAAGGTCTAATTTTGTGGCTGCTCCAGTGAGCTGTCCAGGATAGGTCTCTGCCCCCATGGGGTTGGGGGATGTGGGAAGTCCTCTGGAAGTGGGGTCTTCAGCAGGGGCCACCATATACCATGTCCCTGGCCATCAGCCATTATAGGCCCCAGGCAATGATGCAGCCAATGTGCTGGCATACATCCACTTGGTCTGTGTACTGCCAGTTCCGGAGGACATTGGCCCCTGGCTCTACTGAATATGGGCATGTAGGGCCCATACCATGGAACAGGTAGCAAAGTAATGGGGGCTATCAACCCGGGCACAAGCATAAGTTGCCATGTCACAATGCCCCTGGTATGCCGAGAAGCACCCAGAGAGACAACTGTTAAAATTTACCCTGGGTGTAATGCAATATGGGGCTAAGCTAGTCCAGGGATGGTAAATGGAATGTGGTCCCAAGATAGTGCCCTCTGGGCCAGATTCCAAGTCATGACCCTGTAAGGGTGGATTATTGGCCCCAAGCCTGGCTGGTCGCAGGTCTGGTCTTGATCCAGACTCGTGGCTAGGAATAGGACCCTGGATTTAGAATGTTACACTAATGTAGTATGGCGTCTGCACCTAAGTAAGCATGATTCAGCTTATTGTATATGCATGTGTGGTAGAATGCCACTATTGTTCTCTGACATATATAAAGCTCATGTGGTCCCCTAATGCAGAAGTGTGCTTCCCGCAATAAAGTTGGTGCCTGCCGTTTCATTATAATTTTGATTCCTCATGCATTTTTTTAACTGGGCATCTTACCACTGAAACTCCTTCTCGATCAGCTCGGCGTTGACATATAATTTTATATTGAGATTCAAAGTTAACTCATCTACTCAAGAACTGCTTTGACAGGGATGGAAAAGTATGCATGATCATTGTGTGAATCCAAAGGGTGAAGATTATGAAGAAAGTTTTCCAGTCATGAGATTTGAAGAAATGACCCAAGAAGGTGAAGTAGCAAGACTCATAGATAAGGCAATATGTGGTTTAATGCTTGGATGGCAATAGAGGCATCATGCTCCAACACGTCCCGTTGCAGATGAACTGCTGGTTACAAAAGTGGTTTTACAGTTTTCCAGCTTTGTTGTCCTGCAAAATTTTGTATACCAATGATGAGCAGACTACTCTTCCCACTCAGGCTGCCTGAAGCATTAGAGAAATGACTTCAGCTACGACAAATGATGATTGATGAATTTAATAATCTATTACTTTTAAAGCTATGTTGCAAAAATTTTGAGAAAGGTGTTTCAAATAAAGAAAACTACATTTAAGGAAAACTAAATGAGAAAGAAAAGGTGATCTCAGGACAGAAATTGGAACTAGAAAGACTAGAGAAGAAAAACAAAACTTCAGAATATAAGATTGAAATTTTAGAGAAAACAACTACTATCTGTGAAGAAGATAAATGCAATCTGCAACAAAAACTTGAAACCCAGTATCAAAATTTCAGTGATAGTTTTCTGACAAACACAGACTATAAGCCAGGTTTCAAGGCATAATGATAGTAACAATGAAGTGAGAGAAAGAATGCAAACATCCAATGGCAGCCAAACAGCTGGAGATGCAAAACAAACTCTGGATGAAAGATGAAGAACTGAAACAGCTGAAGGCTATTGTTACTGAAAAACCAGAGAGACCCTCTTGGGAGCGAGATCGTGGAAAAGCTCCTCAAAGATTTGTTTCTCCATCACCAGTACCTCTTTCTAGTAACTATATTTCTCAGATTTCCAATGGCCAGCAACTCATGATCTAGACACAGCTATGTAGGTACTCTAGCTCTTGCAGCAGCATTTCTGTAGCTTCCTGTATTTTGAAGTGGGAGTAGAAAATTCCTCCATAGACACCTCTCAATGTCACATCCATTGTAAGGTGTGAGCAGCAAGAGCCAGGACAAAGTATAACTTGTATTATGTTAGACAGAAGGTGAGGGTTATACTGGATGAAAGGTAGGGAGGTGTTTCCTACACTCAGAAATGAGATAGAAATAGAAGAGGATTCTTGCTGCAGGAATGTACCACCATTCTGTCTCTGACACATACAATCATGCTCTGCAGGAAACAAATAGGTAGATCAGAAACCTGCCTCTAACTTGCAAGCTGAAAGAGTCATGCAGTCACATGTCCCTCATGCCGCCACATGTCCCTCATGTCATCACAGTATCTGTTGCAAATGAAAAGGCACTAGCTAAGTATAAGAAGTACATACTGACCCACCAGAAACTTGCCTCTGATGGAGCGATTAAAACTAAACTAATTAAGGGTGAAATTTGCAAAACAAAGGGTGGCGGACAGTCTGTTCAGTTTACTGATATTGAAATTTTGAAGCAAGAATCACCAGCTAGTTGAAAATGAAGATCTTCCACAGTAACACCTGCTCAACCAAATGGTGTAGAGTCTGAATGGACTGAGGTAGAAAGAAAGTGTTCTGTGGCTGTGAAATGAGAGCAGGATCTCAACTGAGACCTGGATATCAGCATCACGCACAACCCAAGTGCAAGAAATCATGAACTGACAGTCTCATTAATGAAAGGAAATTCTCATTGTGTTGGTGATTTCTCCAAAACCAAGATAGGAGTCTTCTAAGTCATCTTGTAGAAGTTCAACTTTATTGACTATCACAGACCTCAGAAACATCATACACTTACCAAATCAAAGATTCCCCTATTGTTCCAAAGACATCTAATATTCAACAAACTTTTTATATTATATGTTTTGCCATATTTAATATTAATAGAGAAAGATCCCCTTTTCTCACTTTCACATGAACTTTTTAATAATGCTATTTTTATATATTTTTTGTATACTTATAAACTAATTTATGCAAATGATTGTCTTGGGTGATTATGGAAGAATATGTGTAGATCATGCTTTATTTTTTATTGTGACTCTTGCAACTTTTGTCTGAATATTAATGTTTTATAAATAAAACAAATGCTGCGATTGAATGCACTTTATATCTGACAGTTCAAACTTTTAACATAAAGATGTCAGTGATTGGCCAATACAAAAACTATTTTAGGAAATTGTTTTGAATTTCATATGTATATATGCAGTTTTTGACACTTAAAGATATACCAAAAGAATTGAAATTAAAATCACTTATAAATTAAAAAAAAAAAAACAGCAACAGTAGGCTTTATTCTTCTACAGACCATGCCATTCCATAGATCTTTCCATAGGCTTTCAGCTTTGGATGTGCCTAACACTTGAATAAACCCATTTTAACATTAGACTTCCCACTGTAAGAGATTTTAGGGATAGCAGTGCTTAATTGATAACAAGTGCTTAATTTAATTTTCTCATGCAATAAATGATTATTATGTTTGTAAAATTTCTCATCTTCATAAAGAAAAAATTATCCCAAGATTTAGAGGGGTAAAAATTATTAAAAGGACATTAATGAAGTAGAGTATAAAAATGATCTAGACACTTCAGGGTAGATGGATGTAATTGAGAATTAAAAAAAAAACAACAAAAATAAAATAAATAAAGCACAATAAAAATGAAATAAAACAAATATATTGCATCAGAATTATATGAAGAATAGTATTGAATATCTAAAGAAAAAAATAAAATGAATAAGAATGTTGTGAACAAATATTCTGTCAAAAACTTGAAAATATATTTTAAATACTGTAAAAATGAATTACTGACAGTAATTAAGTAACAATAAGAAAATTATAACAATGCAATATTCATGAAATAACATAACAAATTTTCAAAAATATTTGCACACACAATGTAGTAAAGTGAAATGGCTTTCTAAGCAAATGGTATTTAAGCCTCAAGGAACAAATCATTTTGATTTTAATGTTTCCAGAATATAAAAAAAAAGAACATAGAAAAAGACTAAACATTTTTTCATCCAGCTGATAGGACTGCAACTCTAATAATGGAAAGATTCAATCAAAAACCTAGTTTTCCTTCTAAATACTATTTACATAATCTGAATATAATGTTAAAAATATTATTTAAAATCTGATCAAAGCTTATTACTTCATTACAAATAGAGTTAATGTTATTGCCAACATTGATATAATTTGTTGAAATTATAAAATTGGATTACAGGTATACTGTTTTATAATAGTATAGAAAAAATATTTGATACGATAGCAACACTATTGATTTAAAGAAGTGATTCCTCTATATGAGAAAACAAACTTTCTATACTTTGAAAGAGCTCAATTTTACTTACGATTATTTTGCCTTTATCCATGCTTATTGTAAAAACTTTATTTTCACTTTGATTAAATAAGAATTATCTATTAGGCATTTTTATTCTATCTTTATCATATGATAAAATTTTCTTTGATAATGTTTTAGTTTTGCTGTTCCAAGATTTTATACTAAATTCAGACAAAATAAAATAAATTTCATGGAATATATTTGGTAATTAAATCTGTTTTGAAATTTCTCAAGGGCTTCTAGAAAATCACAAAGAAATTCTGTATATTTTATGTAAGTGAAGTCATACAATATGTGACCTTTTGTTTGATTTATTTTACTCACCATAATGCCTTTAAGATTATTGAAATGAGTTGTTTGTATTGGTAGTTTACTTTCTTTTATTGCTCAGTAGTATTCTATGATACAAATGTGCAACAGTTTATTATTTACTCACCCATTGAAGGACATGTGGGGTGTAATTTGAGAACAGGTTAAAGATAAAGCTGCATATTAGAGGAACCTGAATAAGATAACAAATCAAATAATAAAACAGCTAAAAGATCATAAAATATAATTTTAAAAGAACTAAATAGCTATAAAACTCTGATGAAGGGTATTAAAGAAAATTTAAATAAATAGAAAGATATTCCTTGTACATGGATGGGAAGACTAAATATTTTGAAGATATCAGTTATTCTCAACTAAGTTAAAAAATTCAACATAATCCCAAACAAATACATAAGTAGTTATTTTGTAGATATTGACTTAATTAATCATAAAATTTACATGCCAAGGCAAATGACCAGTATTGGCCAACACTATATTGAAGGAGAAAAACGAAGTTGGAGGACTGGCACTATGCAGTTTCAAGATTTATTATAAGGCTACAATAATAAATATTGTGATAATGCTGAAACTGACCCAGATAAAGTCAACTGATCTATGATAAAGGAGCAAAAGTAATACAATGAAGACAACAGTTTTTTTTTCTTTTTCTGACAAATTGTTCTCAGACAACTGAATGTCCAAAAAATAAAAAAAAAAAATGCAAAATGGTATAACTCCTAGGAGATAACAGGACAAAAATCTAGATGACCTTGAGTTTGTTTGGTGATGAGTTTTATATAATACAAAATGCATGATACATGAAAGAAAAATTGGAAAGGCAGACCTCATTAAAATTAAAAACTTATGCTCAGTGAAAGACACTATCAAAAGAATAAAAATATAAACCACAGATTGGGAGCAATATTTGCAAAAGACATTGGATAAGAAACTAGTACCCAAAATATACAAAGAATACTTAAAAATTCAACAATAAAAACATAAACAACCTTATTAAAAAGTGGGCGAGAGACTTAGACACTTCAACAAAGAAGATATATGAATAGCAAATAAGCATATAAAGAATGTTTCATATTATATGTCATCAGGGAAATACAAATTAAAACAAAAGTGAAATAGCACTACACAACTATTAGAATGGCCGAAATACAAAACATTGATGCTATGGTCTGAATATTTGAGTTCTCACAAAATTTACATGTTGAAATTCTAACCCCTAAAGGTTTATATATATATAAATACCCAAAGGTATTATTAGTAGGTGTGTTTTTGTGGGACATGATTAGGTCATGACAGTGATGTTCTCATCAATGGCATTAGTACTCTTCTAAAAGAAATGCACAGAGCTCCTCTTCCACCATGTAAGGAAACACTGACAAGACCTGGCTATTAACTAAGAAATGAACTCTCACCCAAACATTTTGGCACCTTGATCTTAAACTTCCCAGCTTTTATAACTGTGAGAAATAATTTTCTGTTATTTTAAGCTACCCAGTCTGTGGTATTCTGTTACAGCAGTCTAGATGAACTAAGAAAACTGACAACAACAAATGCTGGTGAGAATGTGGAGCAACATGAATTTTGGTTCATTGCTGGTGGGAATGAAAAATCTTGAAGCCACTTTGTAAGAAAGTTGGCCCTTTCTTACAAAACTAAACATACTATTACTATATGATGCAGCAATTGCCTCCCTCGTATTTACCCAAAGGAGCTAAAAATATGTCCATTGAAAAAGTTGTACATGGATGTTTAAAGCAACTTTATTCATAATTGCCAAAACTTGGAAACAACCAAAATGTCCTTCATTAAATGTATGGATAAATAAAATGTGACACATCCAGACAATGGAATATTATTCATCACTTAAAGTTGCTATTAAGCCATGAAAAAAAAAAAAAACAAGGAGAATGTTTAAATGCATATTACTAGATGAAAGAAGTCAGTCAAAAAGGGCTACATACTGTGTGATTCTAACTACATGGAATTCTGGAAAAGGCCAAATTATGGAGACAGTAGAAGAATCAGTGTTCATCAGAGACCAAGGTAAGGGAGGCCTAGATAGGCAGAACATAGAGGATTGTTAGGGAAATTAAACTTCTCTGTCTGATTCTATAACGGTGGGTTTGTGTGAGTTTGAATGTACAACACCAAGAGTAAATCCTAATGTCAACTATGGATTTTGGGTGATAAAAATGTGTCACTGTAAGATCACTATTTTTAGAGGTCTTTTATTTTATTTTTTGAAATCTATCATGTCATGAATTCATAGCAAATGGGCTCCAGCAACTCAGGTTTCTTTCTATTCATTCTCACAAAGTATGGTTCTCTGAGTGGAGCAGGCTGGCGCTTCAGCTGAATCCCATTAACTTTCTCTTTGGCTTCCTTCTTTGTTTGATCATTTCTTTTACATGTTTCAGGAAGTGATCACAGCTGTTAGAATGCTTAATATGCTCAATATGTACATTAATTCTCTTGGAAAGAATCTTGTCCTCAATGTGTTTGTTTACAACAATGCCAACTGCATGCTGGGTAACATTGTAAACTCTAATTTTGCCGTGGTAACGTTTGTGGGGCATTCCTTCTTGAACAGTGCCCACTTCCTTGATGTCTTTCTTGTAATCACATGTATGTGGCCACAGGAACAACTCCATGTTTTCTAAAAGGCCTAGAGAACATATAGCGGGGGCCTTTCCTCTTTCCCTTTCTATTGGTCATTTTGGTGAATTACTGGAGATTCCAGCTGAAAAGAAGCTAAGATCATCATTTTTAACAAGTATACCACTCAGGTGGAAGATGTTAATAATGGAGAAGCTATATATAAATGGTAATGGGGCATACAGGAATTCTCTGTACTTTCCACTCCAAAAAAAAATAAAGCTTATTAAAAATCATTAACAATTGAAACAAAAATGCAACAACCCATAAGAAAAATGAGTAAAGGATACAAATAGTAATTCACAGAAAATAAACAGAAATCGCCACATTTTCAATATCAATCATAAAAAAATATTTTTTGAAAGTTGCTCTACATCATATTAAGAAAATTCAAATTAAAATAGCAATGTTATACCACTATACATCTATTAGAATGGCTAAAATAAAAGATACTGACAATGCCATTTGCTAGCAAAGATGTAGAACAACAGAAACTCTTATTCTCTGCTATTGGGATGCAAAAGAGTTCAGCAACTTTAAAAGATAGTTTAACGGCTTTTTACAAAAACAAACATACTTTTACCGTATGATCCAGCAATCATGTTGCCTGGTATTTATGCAAAGGAATTGAAAACTTACATCCACGCAGAACCCTGAACACAAATGTTTATAGCATCTTTAGATAATTGCCAAAAACTAGAAATATTTATGGCAATAGATGAATAGACAAACTGTGGTTCATCTATACAGTGGAATTGTATTCAGCAATAGAACTAATTGAGTTATCAAGCCATGGAAGGACATAGAAGAACCCAAATTTATATTCATAATTAAAAAAAAAAAGTCTGACAAGGCTGTATAATATGATTTTAATTATATGGTATTCTGAAAAAAGATAAAACTGTTAAAACAGTAAAAGATTAGTGGATTTAAGTGTTCAGAGGAAGATAGTAGGGATAAATAAGTGGAACACAGGAGAATTTTAGTGGAACTATTCTGTGTGATACTCTAATGGTAAAAACTTTATGTTATATATTTGTTATAACCTATAGAAATGTACAACTTAGTGAATCTTAATGTAAACTATGAATATCAGTTAATGTTGGGAGCCACACGAGAGAAACAAAATGGCCACGGCTCATGAAGTTCCTGCTTCACTTCCTGGAGACTAGCTGAAAGCCCGCGCGCGCCAAGACAAAGCCCGCGCGCGCCAAGACATCCGCACCGCCTACCCCTCACATCACCTCCCCCCACTTGAACGCCCCTATCAGATCATGCTACGCTATACTACCTCTTCCCTCAACCAATCCCCTGCCTGCAAGTATCTCTCTAACTTCCTCCCTCTGTGTATATATCCCCATTTTGTAATAAAATTTGGAGGCTTGATCAGAATACTGTCTTGCCTCCGCTCCTCTTTCTCGCCCATTTTCTTTCAGGTTGGATCCTCCTCGCCCCCCCATGAATAACTAGGTCCCGTGGGTCGGGACACAAAAACATGGAATATCTTTCCATTTCTTTGTATCTTCCTAGATTTCTTTTAATAAGGTTTTATAATTTTCATTATAAAGGTCTTCACATGTCTTGTTAAACTTATTCCTAGGTATTTTATTCTTTTTGTTGCAATTGCAAAAGGAATTATTATTTTTTTCATTTCTTCTTCTGACACTTCATATTTTGAGTATAGAAAAGCAATGGATTTTTGAACATTGATTTTGTATTCAGAAACTTTTCTGTGTTTGCTTATGTTTTCTAGTAGTGTTCTTATGGAGTCTTCAGGGTTTTCTATATAAGGAATCATGTCATCCACAAATAGTGAAAATTTGACTTCTTCATTTCTTATTTGGATGCCTTTTATATCTTTCTCTTGTCTGATTTTACTCCTAGGACCTCCAATGTTATATTAAACAACAGTGGCAATAGTGGACAGCTTTGCCTTGTTCCTGATCTTGGAAGGTTTTTAGTTTTTCACCATTAAGTATAATGTTGGCTGAGGATTTTTCATATATGAACTTTATTCTGTTAAGGTATTTTCCTTCTATTCCAATTTTTAAATGTATTTTGATGATAAATAGCTGCTGTATCTTGCTGAAGACTTTTTCTGCATGTATTGATATGATCATATGATTCTGATTTTTTAATTTGTTTATGTAGTATATCACATTAATCAATTTGTGTATGTTGAACCATCCCTGTGCCCCTAGAATAAAGCCCACTTAATCGTGGTATATAATTCTTTTAATATGTTACTGTGTTAGGTTCGCTAATATCTTATTTAGGATTTTTGCATATATACTCATGAGAGATATTGGTCTGTAGTTTTCTTTTTATGTGTTATCTTTAACAGTTTTTGATATCAGGGTGATATTGGCCTCATAAAATAAGTTGTGAAGTATTAATTTGTCTTTAATTTTTTGCAAAAATTTAAGGAGAATAGGTATTAAATCTTCTTTGAATGTTTGGTAGAATTCAATGGTGAAGTCATCTAGTCCTAGACTTTAACTTTTTGGTAGGTGTTTGATGATTATTTCAATTTCCATCCTGCTGATCAGTCTATTTAGATTTTCCAGTTCTTCTTGATGCAGTCTAGGAAGGTTGTATTTTTCTAAGTACTGGTCCATTTCTTCTAGGTTATTAAATGTGGTGTTATAGACCTTTTCATAGTGTTCTTGTATGATTTTTCTGTTTCTGCAGTATCTGTTGTAATTTTCCCTCTTTCATCCCTGATTTTGTTTATATGTGTCCTTTCTTTGTTCTTTAGTGAGTCAAGCCAAGGGGTTGTCAATTGTATTAATCTTCTCAAAGAACCAGCTCTTTGTTGCGTATATTCTTTCTGTTGTTTTGTTATTTTCAATTTCATTTATTTCTGCTCTAATTTTGACAATATCTTTTCTTCTGCTGACTTTAGGCTTCATTTGTTCTTTCTTTTCTAGTTTTTCAAGATGAAGCATTAGGTTGTTTATTTGGGCTCTTATTTTTGGAGATAGGCCTATAATGACATGAACTTTCCTGTTATTACTGCTTTTTCCGTGTCCCAAAAGTTTTGATATGTTGTACTATCATTATCATTTGTTTCAATGTATCTCTTGATCTCTCTTTTTATTTCTTCTCTGACCCAGTTATTCTTCAATATTATGTTGTTTAATCTACATATATTTGTGGTTCCTTCTGCTTTCTTTTTACAGTTATTCTATAGTGTCAAGGCATTATAATCAGAGTTTTGGTTGGTAGAATTTCAACCCTCTTATATTAGTTGAGGTTATCTCTGTGTCCCAGTATGTGCTCGATTCTTGAAAATATTCCATATGTACTACAGAAGAATGTATAAGCAGCTGTTTTGTGATGAAAGGCTCTGTAAATGGCAATTATGTCCAGTTAGTCTAATGTATCATTTAAGGATGTAATTTCTTTATTGATTTTGTTTGAATAATCTGTCCATATCTGACAGTGAGTTATTTATGTCCCCTACCACAATAGTGTTTTGGTCTATTTCTGCCTTTAGTTTTGTTAGTAATTGCTATTTTGGGGCTCCCTGTTTGAAAGCATAGATATTAATAAGTATAATGTCTTTTTGGTGCATGATTCCCTTTTTCATTATGAAGTGTCTCTCAGTATCTTTCTTTACATTTTTTTTATTTTGAAGTTTATTTCTTCTGATATTAGTACCGCTACTCCTGCTTTCTCTGAATGCCATTTTCTTGAAATATCATTTTCCACCCTTTCACTGTGAGTCTGTGTTTGTCTCTGGAACAGAGATGTATCTCTTGGAGCCAGCGTATGGTTGGGTTTTTCTTTTCATTTCAATGTGCAATTTTGTGCCTATTTTATTGGTGAGGTCAGTCCATTTACATTTAGGGTGATTTATGAAATATGAGCTGTTTTTATAGCCATTTTATCTTTTGCTTTCTGGTAGCTCAGTATTTCCATTGCTTCCTTGTCCTTGTGTTTCTGTTTTCTTTATTTTGGTTAAAGATAGTTATGTATCTATAATTTATATATAACTGTTCATTTTCTTCTACATGTTCCTTATCTCTATTCCCCACTGTATATTTGGATCTTTGAATATTCCCCTTTTCATCATTGTCATCTCAATTTCATTACTATCTCACTATAGCAAATTTCTTCTTATTTTATTCCTATAATGCTTTATTCCTTGTAAGGGTTGCACTCCTCTGCTTCTTTCAGCCTGATAGTTACCTTACTCCTAATTAGATTTTTTTTTCTGTCATTTTGTTTTGTTAGCTAACCTTTTTCAGTATTTTCTGTAGAAAAGGTATCATAGTGAAAAACTCCCTCAATATTTGTATTTCTGGAAAGGTCTTTATTTCTTCTACGTATCTAAAGGAGAGCTTTGCTTAATACATTATTCTTGGCTGGTAGTTTATTTCATTTAATGGTTTGAATATTTGATTCCACTCCTTTCTGGCTTTAAGGTTTGTGCTGATAGGTGTGCCAATAATCTAAAGGTTTTCCTTTATAGGTTACCGCCTTCTTTTCCCTGGCTGCCCTGAGAATTCTTTTTTTTTTTTTGTCATAGATTTTTGATAATTTTAATACAATATGTCTTGGTGAAGACCTTTTTGGGTTCAGATAATTGCGTGTTCTATTGATTTTTTGAATTCCAGTATGTGGCATCTAAACCTCTTGAATCTCTATTTTATATAAAGTCTTAATAATGTTTTTGGTTTCCTATAGATGTTTTATCACACTCGATACCCTCACTCTCAGTTTCTGTCAGTATTAGCAACAGTTTCAGTAGCTCAGATTTTCCTGGGGCTCTGCAGTTATTGATCTTGAAGGGTATGGGGGAGGAGCCCTCTGAGTTTGGGGATGGGGACTGTGGCTCAGCCTTGGTTTTGCAATCGCAGCTGGTAAAAATCAACTATTTGTTCTCTGCCATCCCCGCTTTTCTGCATTCTGCCCTGTTGACTACGCACTGCCACCAGCCATGTGGAGCTCACAGCACTCTCAGCAGGGCTGTTCAGGGAACTTACAACACTTTCTTTCTTCTTCCTCCTACAGGGAGCTTCAGTTGGGAGAGGTAGTTTCTTTGTTTCTCCCAGTCCTCTGCCTTACACCTGAGATTCTGACTTGTGGTAGCTCTTATGTGCAGATCCCACTCTCAGACATGCTGGTCTGCACTTTAGGTATTTTTTGTTGAATTTTAGAAGTTCAGTTTATTTTTGTTTCTAAGGAAGAGATCTGAGGATGTCTCTCACTCTGTCATGTTTCTGTATAGTTATGATATTATTATTAAATATATTTCTTATGCTATACTTTACATCCCCATAATTGTTTTATAACTACTAATTTGTAATTTTTAACCCTTCGCTTTTTTCACCCACTTTGCTAACCCCTTTTCATTGGGCTTTATCAAATTATTCTCTGTATCTAAGAACTTGCTTCTGTTTTGTTTATTTTGTTTTTTAGACTTCACATGTAAGTAAAATCATATGGCATTTCTTTTTCTCTGTCTGACTTCTCCACTCAGCACAATACCTTGTAGTTTCATTCATGTTTTTGCAGATGGCAAGACTTTAATTTTTAAATTAAATTTATTGGGGTGAAATTGGTTAATAAAATTATAGAGATTTAATTTTTATGGCTGAATAATAGTCCATTGTACATATTTACCACCTCTTTTTGAAGTATTGTTTTAGGTTTCTTCAAATAAATACCCAAAAGTGGGATTACTGATCATTTTTAGCCTTTGTTTTAAAGTTTATTTCATCTAGTATAGGTATTACTACCCCAGCTTTATTTTTTTATTTTCATTTTTACAAAACATATTTTTTATCATTTCACTTTCAGTCTGTGTGTATCTTTCAATGTAGGCAGAATATGTAAGAGTATTGCTTTTTTACTTATTCACCTACCCTACCTTTTGTTTGGAGCATTTAATTCAATTACATTTAAAGTAATTGTTGACAGATGTATAATATTGTCATTTTATTGTTTTTATTTATTTATTTATTTATTTATTTTCTTTTTAAAGAATCTCCTCTAACATTTCTTGTAATACCGGTTTACTGTTGATGAACACCATTAGCTTTTTTTTTTTTTTTAAATCTGGGAAGCTCTTTGTCCTTTGATTCTAAATGATAGCTTTGCTGAGCAGAATAATCTTGGTTATATGTTCTTTCTTTTCATTACTTTGAATAGTTAATGCTAATCTCTTCTGGCTTTTAAAGTATCTTTTGAGAAATCAGCTGAGGGTCTTATGAGAGCTCCTAGTGGGTAGCTAAATGCTTTTCGTTTGCTGCTTTTAAAATTCTGTAATAACAATTTTAAGATTCACTCTCAGCAATTTTTAAATATAAAATATAGTATTGTTAACTGTAATCACTATGCTGTACATTATATTTTCAAAAATTTTTAAACATATAACTGAAGTTTGTAATTTTGATCAACTTCACTCATTTATCTCATTTTCTACACTCTGCTGCTGACAACCACTAATCTGTTCTCTGATTCTATGAGCTTTTTTTTAACATTCCAAATATAAGTGAGATTACACAGTGTTGTCTGACTTAATTCTTTTAGCATTATACCTTCAAAATTCAAATCCATTCATACTGATATGAATGGCAGAATTTCTTATTTTATGTCTATATATAAATTTTATGTCTCTCTATTTTTTATTATATTTGTGTGTGTGTGTGTGTGTGTGTGTGTGTGTGTGTGTGTGTGTATCCATTGATGGACTCCTAACTCCTAGCTGTGTCCATGTGTCCATGTCTTGGCTATTGTAAATCAGGCAGCAATATATATGGGAGTGCATATATCTCTTTGAGACAGTAATTTTGTTTACTTTAGATATGTATGTAAAAGTAGAATTACTGAATTATATAGCAGTTATATTTTTAATTTTTTGAGAAATATCCATATTGTTTTCTATAGTTGCTGCATCAACTTACATTTCTACAACAGTACACAAAGATTTCCTTTTCTCTACATTCTTACCAGCATTTGTTATCTCTTGTCATTTGAATGCTAATCATTCTAACAGGTATAAGGTAATGTTTTGTTGTGTTTTTGATTAGCATTGCACTGGTGATTAGTGATGTCAAACACCCTTTCTTGTTACTATTAAACACTTGTATGTTTTCTTTGGTTAAAAATAATGTTTATGTGGTTTCTCTGACATCTCTTTACTTATTTTTTTCTTATTGAGTTGTACATGATCTTTATATATTTTGGATACAAACCCCTTATCAAATATATGATTTGCCAATATTTTCTTTTATTCTGTTGCATGCTTTTATATTTTGTTGATGATTTTCTATATATATATGTATTTGTTACTATGTTGGACATATAAATATTTGTAAATGTTATATCCTCTTGTAGAATTGATGTTGTATCATCATATAATATTTTTTTTTGTTTCTTGTTACAGTCTTTGACTGATATAAGTATAGTTACCACTTCTTTCTCCTTGTTTTGGTTACTGCTAGGGTGATATGAAATTCAGCATCACCCCAGCAACATAATGGTGTGGTGATGTGGTGTCCCTCGGTTCTTCCCCACCAACATAGTAAAGAATTACAGGTCAGCAAGATTAAGAAAAAAAACAAGATTTATTGAAAGTACATTTTAGAAGGAGATGAGCTATGCTAAGGAGGGTGCAGCCTTGTAGAATTTAGGAGTTGAAGAGATATCTCTTCTATATCAGATATCCACACTATGGACCTTATCAGACCAGGCACTAGAGGCCAGGCTCATGAGAGGGAAAGGACAGAAGCTAGGATTGCCCAAGTACTAGTGGCCTTTCAAGGCCAATCACAGCCCAGGTCCCTGGGTACCCAGCTCACAACAGTGAGAACTTATGAAACTACATCATCTGGTACTCACCTGATCACTGGACCAAAAAGTGTCCCAACAAGGACAAACCTCCCAAATCTGCTAGCTACAAGTATCAGCAGTTAGGTCATTGAACCTCCCTTTGTATCAAGAGTCTAAGTATTTCTGGGTCAGAGTTAGCCACAGGATTCCAAATAGTTGCATGGGACTGGAAACTATATATTAGTTGGCAGAATATAATATTTGTTTATATCAGTGGACTGGAGTCAAGGGTATCAATGCACATGGCAAGGACAATTACTTTCCTTTTTAGATACCAGGGCCACCTGCTTTGTCCTTCCTTCTTTGGACCCTTCTCTTCTTGAATCTACACTATTTTAGGAGTCACCTATAAGCCAATTTCACAATCTTCACCATTCCTCTTAGTCCATTGTCACAATTTCTATTTGATTTTGAATAGGATTTCCCTAATGGAGTCCACCAGCAATTGATTTTGACAGTACTTCCTCAGAGATTCCTAGACAGCCCCCACCTTTTTGGTCAAGCATTAACACATGATTTACAAGATTTGCAACTTTAAGGGGAACCCATTTTGCAGTATGTAGATAATCTTTTTCTCTGTTCTCCTACTACATTGACTCTATAACTTTAGAATCTTATGTCAGGTCACTCAACCACTTCATTAATCAAAGTGTACATGGATAATTCTACAGCTTCTCAGTTATAGTCAATTTGAAAAGGACCTTACCCTGTTCTATCTTCCACAAATTCAGTAAAGGTCTCCAGAATTTCCAGTTGGACTCATCATTCACAAGTCAAACCTAATCTTAAGATTCCAGAGGTCTCTATGGAGGACTACTTATATCTGCAAACCAACAGAAGACCTGAAAAAACAGAAGAGTTTTATGATTCTTTTGACTTTCTCATTTTTTAATTTTTACCAGAGCTGTTCCTATTCCACCTACTCTTTATCAATTAGCTAACTGAAATGTCAGCTCCTTAAGTTTTCTCAGCCCTGTTGGCTCTACCTTTCTACTCAGAGCTAGGGGTAGGTTACCCCAACCCAAAACTACTTATGGATCACCACTTCTAAACCACCTTCTTCAATTTGTTTCTTTCAGAGCCCAGACAATTCATTGGCAAATAGTCCTTTAAGGACACTATCACCCATTTCAGTCAATGGATTCTATACCATACTGCAGTCCCTTAGATGGCCATTGACAACTGTTGCCTCCTGTTGACAGAGAGCAAGTATAAGAGACCAAATTTTCCACCATTGTCCCTTCTTAACCTAAAGTGGCCAGAACAGTCATCACCCCAAACACTCAAAGATTTGGGTTCTTAATATTTGAAAGAGGAAATGTTAGGTAGCTAGTCAGGCATGAATAACAGGATCCAAGCTCCAGCTCTGTAACCATAAAAATTTCCCTTGAAAAATCTCTCTTAAGTACCTCCTATAAATACCTCCCTTTTAGGGTTATAAATTACTCTGAATCCTAGAGCGCAAAGTTTACAAAAGCTGCTAGGTACAAATGCATGCACAGAAAGTACTGTCTATAACTTCAGCCTCATTATACCATCATTATAATAATTCTTTGTAATTCTTTGCTGCATTGGAGGGGAAGAACCGAGGGACAACACACAATGCCTCTGTCCACTGTCCATCATCCTCCTCTTTCTCCTCCTCAATGCTTCTAGTGTGACACTGGATTTCACATTACCCCAGGAATGACAGAAATAAAGTTGAAAGCAAAATTTCTCTCTTTTGAGAGTTTCTAGTGTATTGCATTTTTACTGATGACAGCCACCTGTTCTGCATACTAATTTATATTTAAATAAATAACACAGTTTTCTCTTTTTAAAAATATTATTAGGTACCTTATGACACAATCTGTATAAGGACAATTTTTTAATTAATTTATTTATTTTGATTTTTTTAATGTCACCACATATTTGACCCCTTATATCTCATGCACCTCTCTCCTTTCCCCTCCCTCCTACCCTCTGGTGACTACTAGTCTATTGTCAATGTCCATGAGTCTTTGTTTGTCCTGTTCATTTGTTGCTTTTAGGTTTATATTCTACATATAAATGATATCATGTGATTTTCAACTTTTTCAGTCTGGTTTATTTTACTTAGCATGATTATCTTGAGGTCCATCCATGTTGTCCCAAATAGCAGTATTTCATATCTTCTTATTGCTGAGTATTATTCCATTGTATTTATGTACCACAGCTTCTTTAGACAATCATCTATCGTAGGACATTTCGGTTGCTTCCATGTCCTGAACACTGTGAATAATGCTGCTATGAACATTGGTGTGCAAATATCTTTTCTGATATGGGTTTTCAAGTCTTTAGGGTAAATACGCAGTAGACAAATTGCTGGATCATATGGTAGATAAATTTTTAGTTTATTGAGGAATCTCCATACTGTTTTCCATAGCGGCTGTTAAGGTTGATTTTTTTTTTAGTTAAATTATGAGCAGTAATAACTGACTGAACAATGTATGGTCAGGCATTTTATGTTTATCTGTTTCACAATAACTTCTGAGGGTTGACTAATTTTAAGTTTTGTACACTGTTTTTTTTTTTTTCTTTCTGAAGTTGACAAGGATTTTATTGCTTCTCTCTTTGTGGGGGGCACTGCCCCTTGGAAGTTTGGTACACTGTTAAATGTATCAAGGTTTAAGTTTGAGTTTTCTTTTTCATTCTAAAATATTGAAACAAAATTATAGCTAATAAAAGTTTATATATCCACTGAAATTTCAAATAAACTTTAATGACATTTTAAATGAAATAGATTTATAAAGCAACATGATTTTAATAAATAAAACTTACATCTTACAGAGCTGTGAGTGCTTATTGTTTTATAACAATGTCAAGAGGCTAGTGCAGTGCTAAAAATCCATGTTATATTATGTCATAATTATATTGCATGTCTAATTTTCAAAAATATATATCGTGGTCTTGTATATGCCTAGTTATCAGCTCCTATGTTCTTCCTTCAATTCTGAATAATGTAATTTATACTGTCTACAATTGTTAGCATTCTAACATAAACTTATATGATAGAAAAGTAGAGTGAATAATTTTCTTTCTGAAAATCCACAATGACTTGTTAATTGTATCTGTGATTTTGTTTTGTTTTTTTTTTAATGATGACAGCTTGCTAGTATATTTGCCTTCAAGGCTACAGAGGTACTGATATAAGGTCATTTCTAATATTAGCATTTACCTATTGACTACTTCTCAAGAATGTTTTTTCCCCTCTAGTTTCAATGAATGCCCAAAGATAAGAAGCAGCATCCAAGATTGGTGTATCATAATGTGACACATTTACTACAGATTAATAATATTACATTCTGTCAGAATTTCTTTCTGCGAGTGCTAAATATATCATTATACCATAAAAGCATACTGATAATTTCTTTAGAAAATTCTTCCCCAAATCTTAAATATGGTAAATCAAATAAAATATTTAATAATTCAGACTCTACAAAACTAGAGATATATTTATAACTAACCAGTTATTAGAAATAAGGAACCAACAACACAATCTTTATTTGTAGAAATTACAGTTCATAAAAATTTGTTGAACAGGTCAAAGTTATTGGTCAGAAAATTACATATTAGACAATCTAAATTAAGTGTTCTTTTCATCATTGATATGTATATACATTTTAATGAATTCATAGATATCTATTATTTATATTATTACTTAGATATTTTTTAGAAATCAAGCTTTATGTAAGATGACTACTTTGCTAACAATATCCAAGTGTAGCAAGAATATCAGCTTAAATACAATCTAAAATACAAAAAAGTATGTATATGCTTAAAAATAAAATATTATTATATATGTATGTACATAATTATAGACAGTACAAATTATATAGATGTATATATGCATGCATGCATACATACATACATGTATATTACATATTCTTATATATGAGAGACTGAGAGAGAAAGACAGAGAGAGAGAGAGAAAGCCTGGAGTGAGACTGTGATGTTTGTTGGGAGACTAAGGTGACTCTGGAACCTTAGAGATGTGCAACACATATCTCCATTCAAGACACAACTATTGCCCAGCTGTGCAGAGTGTGATTAGCTGACAACCTCTAGCTGTTAGCTCCTTCAGGGTTTGCCACAGTAATGACTAATACAAAGGCCTAACCATTACTGCTCAACTGGAAAAGCCTGTAATGAGACTTGTTGCTATGGAGCTCCATGTTGGGCTGGCAGAGATTTTTGTCAGGACTGGATTTCTATTTTATGTCTTCACCTTCTAATAACACTACCTGAGTATCATTACATATATTTATAGGCCATCTGTATGCCCTATTTGAAGCCCATTCATTGTTTAGTAGCATTTTATTTAGCATCCATGTGTTTGCATGTTTTTCATTTTTTTTTGTAATTGATTTCCACTTTCATACCTTTGTGATCAAAGAAGATGCTTAATAGGATTTCAATCTTTCAATCTTCTTACATTTATTGAGACTTGTCTTATGGCTTAACATGTGGTCTATCTTGGAAAATGTTTCATGTGCACTTGAGGGAAATGTATATTCTGCTGCTTGGGATGAAATGTTCTAAAATATCAATTAGATCTATCTAATCTAGTGTGTCACTTAAGCCCACTGTTTCCTTATTGATTTTCTGTCTGGGAAATCTGTCCATTGGTGTAATTTGGGTGTTAAAGCCCCCTACTATGACTGTATTATTGTGATCTCTCTCTTTATGTGTCAATATTTGCTTTATATTTAAGTGTTCCAATGTTGGGTGCATAAATGTTTTCAAGGGTTAAATCATCTTTTAGAATTATCCTTTTTATCATTATGTCATATCTTACTTTATCTCTTATAATAGTTTTGTTTTAAGGTCTTTTTGTCTGCTATAAATATTGCTACCACAGCTTTTTTAAAAATTTGCTTTTGCATAAAATTGTTTTTCCATCCCTTTACTTTTAGTAGTATATATGTGTTTTTTGATCTGAGATGGGTCTATTGTAGATGGTATATGTATGGGTATTGTATCTTTATTCGTTAAGCTACCCTATGTCTTTTGATTGGAGCATTTAATCCATTTGCATTATTGATTGGTACATAGTTATTGCCATTTTATTAGTAGTATTTATGGTTTTGTTTCTCTTTTTCTTAAAAAAAGTCTCTTTAACATTTTTTGTAATACTGGTTTGGTGGTGATGAATTCATTTAGCTTTTTCTTATCGGGGGAGCACTTTATTTCTCCTTCAATTTTAAATTACAGCCTTGTTGGTTGGAATAGTCTTGGTTGTAGATCCTTGCTTTCATCATTTTGAATATTTTGTGCCAATATCTTCTTGTCTAAAAAATTTCTGTTGAGAAATCTTCTCTTGTAGGTAACTAGCTGCTTTTCTCTAGGTGCTTTGAAGATTCTCTTTTTCTCTTTAACCGTTGGTATTTTAATTATAATGAGTGTTGGGTGTCAACCTCTTTGGGTTCATCTTATTTGAGACATGGTGCTTTTTGGGCTTACATGTCTATTTTCTTCATCAAGTGAATAAAGTGTTCAGTCATTATTTTTTCAAATAAGTTCTTAATCTCTTGCTTTTTCTCTTTTTCTGATACTATCCCCCACAACCCAACACACACACACTTATCTATTAGCAGTCATTCTCCATTTTCTTCTCCCCCCAGCCCTTTGCAAGTGCTAATCTACTTTCTGTCTTTATGGACTTGCATATTTTAGACATTTTATATAAAACAAATTATATGCTATGTGATCTTTTGTAATCAGTTTTCTCAATTAATATCATGTTTTTAATGTTCATCTACATTTGCAAGTATAACATTTTTTCCTTTTGAAATATATCCCTTTGTATGTATACCATGTAGTATTTATTCATCTATTAATTGATGGACATTTGGGCTGTTTCCATTTTTTGGCTATTATAAATAATGTAGCTATAAATATTTATTTGTAATTTTTTGTGTGAATATGTTTCTATTTTTCTTGGTGCATATCTAGGAACTGTGTCATATGGTAACTATTTTTCAACTATGTGAGGAATGGCTATTTTCCAAAATGAATACATCATTTTGTAATGCCACCAATAATGTATAAAAATTTCAATTGATCACATTCTCAGAAATACTATTTATTATTTGTCTTTCTGATTATTGATATAAAATTATATCTTATTGTAGTTTTGATTGCATTCCTTGATGGCGACATGCATCTTTTGTGCTTATTGGCCATTTACACACACACACACACACACACACACACATATATATATATATATATTCATTAGACAATGTCTACTCAAACCCTTTGCCCATTTTGAGTTAATTTATCTTTGTTGTAATCTAGCATAATATTTTTCTTAAAGGTGTATACTGACTTCTAAAGTTAATATCATTATGCTAGACTTGGTTTCTAATATAAAAAGAAAGCTTTGAGAACTTAGATAAATACTCCTTAAGAAGGCATAATCTTTGAGGCTATTGCCTTATGGATTTCAAAACTTTAGTTTGAACAATTATATTTAAAAAAATTTTTAATAAATGCTCTTGGTACTGAGAAAATATTTTTTGTGTGTAACAAAAAGTAAATCACTATGTTAATTTCAAAAAATAGTTTATATTATAAATATGTGAGTATATGACATGTGATTGAATATATATTTAAGTATATATAAAATCATTTTATTTTTGCACATGGTATATGTTAGTTAGATAAAGCAATAAACAAGAGATTGAAAATCTAATTCATAATGCTCAAAGAAAGAGGGTAAATGTTAATAAAAGTGGCTATTTCACTACCTAAATATTGGCTGCATCATGGAGAATGAAATAAACTGCTTTGAGTCAGTCTAGGAAGCTAAAACATTTTTCTTTCATACAAGCTTTTGGTCAATTGTTACTTGGATCTGTCTGTCACGGGTTTAAGTCTTTTCTAATAGACAACATTTATATGCAATTTCAACCATAGAAATAACTCCCTGTGAAAAGTCTTGTAGAGTTCATGTCATTGAGCTTTATCTGGGTATGTGTCTGTGCATATGTGTATTTTGGCTGTTATATTAAAAAAAACAATAGGGGTTAACTTTCATATTGTGTTCATAAAGTATTTTTATTGAAATGATATTAAATTCTATTTTCTATTTCTCTAAAGAAAATATACAATGCACATTTGATTAAATAATTGAAAGCACTGATAACATATCACGTTATATGTGTACTTTTTTTATTACTTGCCAGGTTCTTCAAAAAGTTTCCACATTTCCATAACATAACGATGAAAAAATTTCCAAAGATTTGGACTGTGTAATTTATTTATAAGAACTCAATTTCAATTTGAACTAGTGCAATGCTGATTGAATATCATAGTTTTATTAATTTTACATTATCTCTATTTTATATCCAGCTATAAAAATATCCATACTTAATTAAATGCAAAACTTTTAAAGTATATTTCTGAAATGACAGTGAGACGCTCTGCTGACTCTCACACTCCAAAAAAATGGTGAAATTATAAAATAAACAATGCAAATTGTCCTAAGGGTGTGCAGCAAATGAGAAACACTTATTAAAGAAAACTTACTAAGTCCTGGTAGAAAAGGCAAGAGTCCGTGGTGATTGGGCCATGATTCACGTAGTCCCTCCACCAGTACAAGATCAACATAAAGAAATCTCTATTCTGGATGGGTGTGGTTAAGAAAATAAGACTTCATCTCTCCCTAGGGCTCCCAGTCAAGAGCTATAGAATCTACTCAAGAGACATAGGCTTTCATTCTTTTTTATTTTCAGCAGCTCCATGTTGCAGAGGCTGAATTCCAGACAAGTTGTGGACTCCCTTTCTCCACCCAACTCCTATCTATGGGATGAAGTCCGTAGCCCAGATAAGCAAGCCAAGAAGACCAGGGCCCGTACTACCCTCGCCACAGCTCACTTATAGTGTGGGGGGTCCTTAACAGAGAGGTGAGCTGAGAAGACAAGTGGCAACCATTCCCAGAGTTCTCTGCTTATAAAGCAAAAGTTTTGTTTTGAGAAAAGGGGCTCACTATACCTGCCCACAGTTTTAGAGTGATGGCTTAGAGATTTTTTTTTCTTTCCCCCAGTGGGAGATGCATTCCATAAGAATGAAGAGGTTCAAATCTCTTCCCCAAATAACTGATTTTATCTAGAACAGAGTGAGGAGGAGTCCAATCCTAATGGTACTCTTGAAAACTATGGAGGTTTTATAGTAAGCAAATGAAAGAAGTCAGGTAACTCCACAAAGGCAACAACCTAATGTACAGGCCAACTAGTTACCAAAGATGACCAGGGACAAAAAAGCTAAGAACTTCTCTGGAATCAAAACTAGTCTCTAAAACTGGCCTCAAAAGTACTTTGCAAAGAGTTATAAATTTTAATTAGATCAGCCTGTGGAGCTAATTACTCCCCAGGTAACTTTTGAAAAGAATAGAGCCATCACTTAGCAATTAGTGAAGCCTAAAAGTTGCATGTAATACCAAAAGAGGAAGTCAACTTAACAGAGATCAGAGAAACAGATAAAAGAAACCCCTGCTCAAACCTCTATCAAATCAGGATGGTTTTGCCTATGTTTAAGGCTGTGCCTTCTGAAGAGAAATATTAAAGTTTTCACATTTGGGAGGAGTATAAAATTTACTAAAATAGTCCAACCAAATCAAAAGACATTTAAACAAACAATGGCAATGATGAGCTTCAGGTGGGAAGATCAGTATCTCAAAATGCTACAATATTATCTAAAATCTCAACTTTTCAATTAAAAAATATGAGATGTACAAAGAAACAGAAAAGTGTGACCCATACACACAAAACCAGATAGTAGAAACTTCCTTTTTGAGAGCCCAGATGTCAGATACATCAGATAAAAACTTCGTAGTAGCCTCTAAAAATTTTTCAAAGACCTAAAGGAGATCATACTTAAATATCTCTCATCAAGTAGAGAATGTCAACTGAGAGAAAAATGAAAAAAAAATCAAAGGAAAAGAAATGTCTGATTACTTTCTAATTTTGATTAAAAACAATCTAAATGTCTAATAATGTCAATAAACTCAAAGTTAGATAAACACAGAGAAAGACACAGACACTTAACAGTTAAATTTTGGAAGACTGAGAAAACATTAAAAGTAATGTAGGCAGGGGCCAAGAGAACTAAAATGTTAAATCAAACTATATTCAGATTGCAATATGCTGATTGGGTCCGCAGCCAGTCCATGAGGACACCTGCAGAAAAAAGAAAGATTTCTGCTGAGATTGCTAACAATCCACTTCTCCACATCTCAAAGGGAAAACAGAAAAAAAAAAACAATCTTTAAGTGGCTGCCCTACGCAAAATAAAATAATTTCTTCTCTATGGCTAAAACCCTAGGGAACCTATGGGTCAGAGGCTGGGAATTGCCAGCAGGCCTTTCATGCTATATATTCTTACCTTTTTACACTGCATTACCCCTATCTCACTGTATGTTCATATCAAAAGAAAGTAGGTAAACAAAGTCTTTGAACTATAACTCACAGGAACTAAAGAATGATATATAAACTAGATTTCCTGGGCACTCAGAGTCCCTCTTAGTGCCTTTACTCTGTCTCTATCACTGTCCTCATCTCTGTCTATTGTTTCCATAACTATGAGTCTCTCTTAGTCTCTCTCACTTTCTGCCTCTGAGAAGAGACCACATTCTGTCTGTGGAGTGTTACCACTTCTCTAATAAACTTTCCCTTTGACTTTAACTTTGGTGTGTGTTTGAATATTTTCTTATATTTCACCAAAAGCCCACTTTTCTTTCAGTGCAGGGCTTGAATCTCGCCCACTTAGGGGAATTTGCCCTGTCCTTCATCAAAAGCATTAAGAGAAAAATAACTCATCACATACAAGGAACACCAGTAAAATGAAGAGTTAAGTTCTCATCAGAAAAAAATAACACTCTACTTTCTCACCTTCTTTGTAAGACATATAATCACATAAAGTAGTAATAACAATGTTTTAATTTTGTAATGCATATAGATAAAATATGTATAAAAATAGCACAAAAGGTAAGAAAAGGCAATTGATCTTTTAAGAGTAACATTACCATATCTCACTAAAATAAATTAATTGGATGTTCTTTGGGCAATCTTTAGGCTGGGCCCCTATTTCTTTGTTTCTTTGTTCTGCCTGTAGCTCATGTCTGACTAGCTATCTAACACTACATCATGTAAATGGTAACCAAAAGAAAAAAGAAAAAAAAAACCTGAAACAATTATACTAACCTCAGACAAAATAAATTTTAAACAAATAAAATAACTAAATATAAGGAGGAATATTTTATAATAAAAATAGCCAATCATCAGGAAGATATAAGAGGTAAAACATATATTAACATATATGTACCTATAAAGGAGCACTAAAATACATGTAACAAAAACTAACATCACTCAAGAGAGAAATAAACAATACAATAAAATAATAGCTTCAGTGGCCCATATTCAGTAATTGCTTAAACAGCCAGACAGAAAATAAACAAAAATATAGAAAACTTGGCCAACACTATTATCTAACTAGTCATAACAGATCTATACAGAATAATCCACTTAAAAACAGCATAATGTGCATTCTTCTGACATGCACATGGATTACTGTTCAGGATAGATTATATGGTAGACCTTAAAACAAGACTT
Organism: Macroglossus sobrinus; assembly: GCA_004027375.1. Classification (NCBI taxonomy): domain Eukaryota; kingdom Metazoa; phylum Chordata; class Mammalia; order Chiroptera; family Pteropodidae; genus Macroglossus; species Macroglossus sobrinus. The sequence goes on from PVKZ01002363.1 coordinate 220,177, forward strand.
AATAAATTAAAAAAATAAATTCATATAACGTATACTTTCTGACTATAATGTAGCTGAAATATATATTAGTAACTAAGGGAAATTTAGTATACTTATATAGAATTAAACAGCTCACCCTAAAATTTGTATAATAAATCAAGGGACCCAGAAAAGTGAAATGATCCTGAAAAAGAATGTTTGAGGACTCATAATTACCATAGTGAAAATTTAATTAAAATCTACCTTAATCAATATAGTGTGATCCTGGCAAAAGGACCCATGTAACTGTTATACCCGACTTCGAGTCTATGCACACCAAGGAGCCGACACCAATGTAAGAACAAAAGGGAGTTTATTTGTAGGCTCGAGCCTGGGCCGAATACCGATGCACTGACACAGCAGTGGAAGTATCCAACCTGACTTACAGTTTCAAAGGGTTTTTAAAGGGTAAAGCCGCAAGCAGAGGAGTAGAGCCGTGGCGTTACAGGATTGGTGAGTTTATTTTAAAACCTTTAAGGGGATTGGTTAAACTTCACACCGAGGAAAAAAACCACAGGATAGGGAACTTCGGTGGGTGGGACTTTCAGATAATTTCCAAGGGGTCTCTGATTGGCCAATTGTTGGGTGGGGTGACTCTTAGTCAGCTGGTGTATTTTCTTTTTATTCCACTTAAGTTCAAAATGGAGGGTTTGTATCTAAGATGGAGTCACTTTCTACATAACAATCAATGGAACAGACTTGTAAGTACAAAATAATCCCTCACATTTATGATCAATTTATGTGCAACAAGGATGCCTAGGAAATTCATTGTGGATAGAATAATTTGTCAAGGCACTGTCACAACTTAATAGCTACATGGAAAAGAAATGAATTAGACTATATTCTCAGACCATACACAAAATTAAATTCAAAATGGATCCTAGACCTAAATATAAGAAATAAAACTGTAAAACTGCTACTGGAGAATGGGGTCCTCTCCCGGAGTGTTGTCCAGGTTCTTGATGTTTCGAACAAAGAATTGAGCAAGACAGCAAAATATAGTAGAAAAGAAAGATTTTATTAGAAAGGAAACTACACTTCCAGACGTGTAAGCAAGCCTGAGCAAGAGAAGCATGGTGGCTCAAAAGGCCTGGTAACAAAGACTTTAGGATTTTTATCCCTTTTTGCTGTGAGTGATTACTTTTCTTAGAAGAGTGGGCTTCCTTGATTGACAACTAAGATTGACAAGACTCAGTGATTCATCATTTTGCCTTCTGCACATGCTTGTTCCCAGAATTTAGTCTGTTATAACAATATTAATGAACTTCCAGACCTATGCATCATATTATAATGATGGTATAATGAGATTCAGGTGGGTTAAAGGTCATTGATGTCTTTATTGAGCAGGTGAGAGTGACTAGCTTAAAGTGGTATCTAAATCTCTGTCTACTGGTTTCTTTGTGTAAGTTAAAAATGCCTTCTGGCTTAGTTAATTGTGGGTAGATTAGGGTGGACTACTTTTAGGATAAGATGACCTCAGTTTCTTTGCAGGCAGACCAGAAACCGCCTAACTAACTTTCCTGCCTACCTCTTTTCTAACAGCCATAAAACCCCTTATTATTAGTATGGATGATGAGGGACGGGATGTCTCTTCTTCCATATCTGCTTCCTGCTGAGAATGGCCACAGTCCCTTTCTATAGGGGTTTCATGGAGCTCTTTCCCTTCCTGCCTCAGTAAGGGTGGGTTCTTAGGTTTCCTGCTGAAGTGCCACCTCAGTCCCTAGACAAGGAAAAGAAGATACAAACTCATTATTTAAATTATACATCTATTAATTTCTATTATTGATTTGCCTATTAAGTGAGTTAGGGGAAACAGGCTTGGTTAATATATTTCTTAAAGAGTAAAAAGAAAGACTTTTGGCTTAAAGTCTCCTCCCCTCCTCAGACTCTAAGGGCCCTGCCTGGCTTAACACTATTTCTGCTTAGCAGTGGGCTGATGGTCTTTATCAATAGCCAGAGGATCTGAAATTATTAGGATTTGAGGGAGGGAGCCTTTTTCCAAAGAAAAGAGGGAAGAAAACTTAACTAGGTTTACTAAAAAGATTAACTCTGCAAGAGATGTCCCATTTCATTTCCTGCTAAAATATCAAGAATTTTACAAGTGATGTCCCTCTCAAAACTATTACAAGTAAATATAGAAGTAAACTTTTTTGTCTTTGGGTTAGGTAACGCCTTTTAAATTATAACACTAAAAACCCAGCCTTCTAAAGAAAAAAAGGTAAAGTGGACTTAATGAAATTTAAAGCATTTGTGCATTAATGGACACTATCAAGAACATTAGAAAAAGCAAATATTAGATGAAACATTTTCAAACATATGTCTAATAAGGGACTTATATCTAGACTATATAAAGAACTCTTACAACTCAACAATAAAATGACATATCTCAATTAAAAGGATTATTTACATATTTCTCTAAAGACAATATTTAAAGGCTGATAAGCACATTAAAAGATTCTCAACAAAATTAATAATTGGGCAAATACAAGTTAAAACCACAATGAGATTTTATCTCACATTCAATAAGATGGCTGAAATAATATAAAAAAATAGCAGGTGTCAGCAGGGATGTAACAAAATTAGAACCCTGATATATGGCTAGTAGGAATATAAAATACTGATGCTGTGGAAAGAATTTAGCAGTTTCTCACAGAGAAACTGGATAATCACAGAGCTCTCATATGGTCTATCAATTACATTCTTAAGAATATACCCAAGATAAATAAAAATATATGTCTATACAAAAACTCTATATTAATATTCATAGCAGAATTATTAATAACAGTCAAGAAGTGGAAATAAATTATTTGTCTATAAACGAATGAATAAGCAAAATGGGATATATATATATATAGATATAGATATACATATCTATATATAGATAGATAGATATAGATATAGATAGTAGAATATTATTCAATAAAAACAGGATTGCAGTACTGATACATGCTACAACATGGATGAGCATCAAACACATTTTGCTAAGTAAAAGACATCAGTTATAAAATATCACATGTTGAATAATTCCATTTATATGAAATATACAGAATAAGCAAATCTATAAATGTAGAAGGAAAAAACTTTCCAGTAAATCAGTCACAGAGAAGTGATATCTCCAGGTGCCAGCCCCCAGGAAAGCACTGACCACCACCAGGTAAGATAAGGAAACTGCCTGCTAGGCCCTGTTTGATCTAAGAGTTCCCTGAGGACATTTGCCTTTGTAAAAGACATTTACCTTTGTATAGGACATTTTGTGATGGCTGGAAAATTACTGTTTGGCTATCGCCCATGGGAACATAGGCTGTCACCCATAGGAACATAACATTTTAACAATAAGCTTTCTGCTTCTGTACCCCTGCTTGCACACCTGACCTGTGGGTCAACAGGTAGTGAATAGAAAAAAAATAGACCTTTGCATTCAGACAGAATGAAGAATGGGATTTGGGGCTTAAAAATCCTGAACCTCTACATTTTGGGGCTGCTTAATTTGGGGTCTGTGTACCCCTGGCAGACCCAGCTGGCTGAATAAAGAGTGTGTTTCCTATAACTCACTGAGTTCTAGTGGTCCGTGTGTCTTTCGGCGGCTGGTGGCTACAATAATTTATCTTTGTGTAAGGCGTTTACAGCCAACATCTGCTTTCTATAATCTGCTGCCTCCTGTAATCTGCTTGCTTGCTTTTTCAAAAGACCACCAGGATATGGTCTTAAGCTTTATAAGCTGCTTCCTCTGTAAACTCGAGGCTGATCTCCTCTAACCCTGTGTGATTGACAGTCAGTCGCCAGCTGGCTAATAAAGGCTCATAATTCATCTTAATTGGCTCCATGGGTCTTAGAATTGATCATGCCACAACATAAAGACTGAAAGTTAATTTCTGTTTGTCTAGGGCTAGGAGGTGGTGAGATTGGGATAAAATGTGAGAGTGGCTGCTAATATGTACAAGGTTTCTTTTGGGAGTGATGAAATGTAATAAAATTAATTGCAGTGATTGCTTTATAACTTTGTGAACATATTAAAAATCATTGAATTATACATTCAAAATAATGAAAATCTTATTCTCCAAAAAAATGGAAATGGTTATTCTAAACAAAGTGCTTTATATTATATACTATTTCAAAAAAATACAAAAAAAATATTGGATGGACCTAAATACAATAAGTTTTTAGGAAAATAATTTTTGGCCATTAGAGATTACACAATAACTTGAAGATGATGCTATCTAAACAACTATGAATGACCTATGGAAAATTCCACATCACTTTCTTCAGGCATATGATCATAGGTGGCAATAAAAATTTGTAATTTCAAGCAGAGAACAAGATACTTAAAATTGAGTTTGTATTAGATATGGAAAATGTGAAAAGAAATAAAGGTCTGACACTAACCTGATCTTTTTACCAAAAGTTAAATGGCCAAGAAGTGAAGATTTTTGTTTGTGGCATAATTCATTCAGAGTTAATTTTGTTCACAGTAGTACACTTGGGAACAAAGAGTACTTGCTCTGCAAGTAAAAAAAGTGATTTTAACTTATTATAGGCTAATACTGCCTACAATTTTAAAAACAATGGTTGGTTCCATAACCTTATAATAGTATATTTATTATTAAACAAAGCAGAATGAATACATTAAACAACTCTAATCTCTGGAATATGCTTTTAGAAACCATGTAGTCATACCTCTTGTTTTAAGATAGTAATTTAAACCTACCTGCACTGAATTGAATAGTGTCTATCAAAATTTATGTGTCCCCCAAACCTATGGAAGCAACCAAAGTGTCCTATAATAGATGACTTATTGGGGGCCATTCTTGCTGAATGCCCAATAGACAGGGATACCTGCAAGCTAGAAGTTTGCAGGGCAGGTAAGCTTGTTACTGAAGGAGGAAGACTGGCTTAATGAATAAGCTTGTTACTGAAGAAGGAAGATTGGCTTAATGGATAAGCTCATTACTGAAATTGTTTGCATATCTGTGGGTGTTGGTTCTCATGCACATCCTAGGGTATAAAATATATTGTTCTTAATAAACTCAGGGCGCAGTATTCACTGTTAACCCTCCCAACTCTATCTCTTTCTCTCTCTCTCTCTCTTTCTTAATCCTCACTCCCCCTCTCAGGAATTGTTCCATCTTAGCCAGCTGGCTCTGGCAATGACTAACTAAAGAAGCTGTGGTACATGTGTACAATGGAATATTACTCAGCCATAAGAAGAGATGAAATACTGCCATTTGAGACAACATGAATGGACCTTGAGATAATAAGAGTTAAGCGAAATAACCCAGACAGAAAAAGTTGAAAATCACATGATATGTGAGATATAAACCTAAAATCACATAATATGTGAGATATAAACCTAAAAGTAACAAATAAACAGGACAAACAGATCCTCAGGGACATGGACAATGGACTAGTGGTTACCAGAGGGTAGCGGGTGGAGGAGGAGGAAAGATATAGACAGAGTAAAGGAGGTCAAATATAGGGGAGTTGGGGGAGGGTGAAGTGGGTAAAGGGGATCAAATATATGGTAGCTGAAGAAAACTGAACTCTGGGTTGTAATCACACAATAGAATATACAGATGTCAAATTATAATGTACATTGGAAAATTATATAATTGTATTAACCAATGTTACTCCAACAAACTTAAAAAATAAAAGAATATAACATAATTTTGAAACAGGAGTTTTCTAAACATACTTCTTTAAAGTGATGTCATATTGAAATGAACTATGATGAGCCCTAATCTAATGACTTGTATTCTTATAAAAAACAAAAAGAAAGAAAGAAAGCAGACATGGAAACACATAGACTCACATGGAGGTTGCCATGTGATGATGGAGGCAAAAGTTAGTTATGCTGCCACAGACCATGAAACACAAAGGATCATTGTCAACCACCTAAAGTTGAAAGAGGCAAGGAGGAATTCTCCTTTAGAAGTTTAAGAGAGAAGATAACCGTGCAGATATCTTAATTTTAGACTTTTAGCTACCAGAACTATGAGACAATAAATTTCTGTTGTTTTAAGCCATGTAGTTTGTGCTTTTTCGTCATGGCAGTCCAATGAAAAATTTGAAGAGTTACAGTGATAGATATAAATTCTCTGTCTTAAGATGTACAACATTATGTTTAACTGCAGTTAATGTCAGGAAGCCACCCTTTATGTCTTACCTAAACTTTACTTTTTATAATTGCATCACTGTTTTTATAACATTCAGGCATTTTACAAAATATTTATTGAGTGCCTGCTATGTATAGAACATTTTATGAAGTAAATACTTCAATAATTTAAAGTTAAATATAAAAGATATCGTATCAAAAATAAGACCATAGGACATATTTAAGCTCATATTTTATAGTTTAAATTAACCATTAAAAATGGATATATTCATAAATAATACTTATCTACGATAAAGACATATCAATTTAAATGTCTACATTTGTATGCCAGAGAGAGTCAGAATAAACTAAATAGAATAAAAATTAAAAATAGAACTACCATATAACCCAACAATTTAACTTCTGGGTATTTATCTAAAAATTTCAAAACATTATTTTGAAAAGATATATGCACATCTATGTTTATTGCAGCTTTATTTACAATAGCCAAAATATGGAAGCAACCTAAGTGCCCATCAATAGACTGTTAGAAAAAAAAGAGGAAGTACATATATATAATAAATATTACTCAGCCATAAAAAGCGAAATCTTACCATTTGTGACAACATAGATGGACCTAGAAGGTATTATGCTAAGTAAAATAAGTCAGACAGAAAATGATAAATACCATATAATCTCAATTATATGCAGCATCTAAAGAACAAAACTAACAAAACAGAAATAGATCAATAGATACAGAGAACAAACTGAAGTTTATCAGATGGAAGAGGGCTTGGGGGGCTGGATGAAAAGGTAATAAGATTAAGAAGTACAAATTGGTAGTTACAAAATAGTCATGGGGATGTAAAGTGTAAAGTAAAGCATAGAAAATATAGCCAATAATATTCTAATAACTATGTATAGTGGCAGCTCAGTAATAGACTAATTGGGGGAAATCTCTTTGTAAATTACATAAATTTCTAAACACTATGCTGTACACCTAAAACTAATATAAAATAATATTGAATGTCAACTCTAATTGAAAAGAAAACTTATTAAAATAATAAAAAATATGTGGCACACATATACAAGGGAATATTACTCAGCCATAAAGAAAGAACAAAATCCTGCCATTTGCGACATGTATGGGCCTTGAGGATACTATGCTGTGTGAAATTAGTCAGAAAGAAAAATAAAAATACCATATAATTTCACTTATATGTGTAATCTGAAAAACAAAATAAATAAAATAGAAATAAATTCATAGATACAGAGGAAAAACTAATGGTTGCCTGATGGGAACAGATTTGAAGGAAGGGTAGAAAAGGTGAAAAGAATTAAGAAATACAAATTTCTAGTTATAATAATAGTCACAGAGATGTAAAGTACAGCTTAAGAAATATAATCAATAATATTCTAATAATTATGTATGATATCATAGGGGTACTAGACTTATTGGGATGATCACTTCATAAGGTATATAAATGTCTAATCATTATGGAGTACACCTGAAACTAACATAATATTGTATGTCAACTACAATTACAAAATTGAAAATTAAAAAATCTAATAATAAAATAAATAGGAAAAATGCATGATTAAAGAAAAAGAATTCTAAAAATATAACTTATTATATAAGATAATACAAAGGATGAATCCAATAATATCTTCTTGACAATAAAAAAAAATTAAGAGAAACAAGATGTGTACTTATCTCTTTAAGCAGGAAGAAGCACAGCTATAAAATTTATGAGGGTTTGCACCTCTTTTACAATGGTCATGAGGTGTATATGGCAAGGTTGTTTGATACCTGCTTCAGGATTGAAAATTATGAAATGATCTCTAAGTTTAACTAATAATCATAAGTACTGATATTTATCAGTTACAACAAATTCTTTTTTAGCAAATGTGGTTATAAAGAGCATTTTTTAGTGAATCACATATTGAGTTAGCAGAGATTTACCATATAATCTACACAAAAGACATCAATTTCCAGACAGAATTCACATAAAGTTGAAATTATGCTGAATGTAATTTAATTGTCGATGATCCAGAAGGCACTTGAATGTCTTTTAAGGCCTTAGACTCACCAGATACTTAGAGCTGTACAGACATATGCCTATTTCATTTCTTGGTAAACTATTCTAGAAAAATAAACAGTTTTTTATATTAGTATGTATGCATTATTTGTATATTAATTCTTCATTTCATATGAAATATCATATATCAAGAATAGTGAGGATGATGTGGAACTAAACTGAATATTTGAATTTGCTGTCAGTTTATTGAGACAGCATTTTGAGTCTTGTGGTGTTAGAACAAAAATATGCTTCTATATATATATATCTTGAGTAAAAACATGTATTCATTGGAGGAATCACTAAAGCCTGAAGAAGCGTTGATGAAAAGTTTCTGATAAATGAGAAGCTAAAGCAGTTCACTACTTAATTAGCATAGATTGCAAATGGGCATCTGTCAGATTTTTCTCTGATGTTTTTGATAGCCCTATTACTTTTTAGAGAACAAACATTGTATCAGAGAAAAAGTTTTGCGGAAAATCTTATAAATAGATATTCCAGACTAATTATAATAGGCAGCAATGGAATTTACAGACATGTCTTTTATTATTATTATTTAAGTAAGAAACATTAATATTTTGCTCTATTATGTTGTTGTATCTTCATAGTAACACAGAGAAAATTAATACTTCCCTGGAACTGGTAGGGGTTAATATTTGACTTTTAAGCATTATGCTCATAATATATATTTTTTCATGGTTTATATTACATGGGTCAGACATTAAAAATGACTCAAAAATATATATTTAAAATATCAATTTAATTATTATGGGAGGTCATTTTCAAAAGATCATAATCACATCTCAACACATACCTACCTAGCATTATGTTGTGTTTTGAATTCACAGCTCAGAAATATACCTATTTTCTACTTGAATTTAATTGTATTTTCAGCCTGTAAATATTTCTTATGACTTTTGTATGTTCAATTTATATTATATAATGCAAAATTTCTTATTGGTACAAAATTTAACAATTTCTTCAAAAAACAAATTCTTTTTCTAAAATTTAAGGATTTGGTGATAATATCTGCATTTTTAATCAATATTTTCTCAAAAAATTGATTACTTTTAAAATGTATAAATACGGCATGAACAATCTATTGATTAGGGTAATCTTCAAATGCCATGTCTATTACCAAATAAACTTTAGTAACAAGAAAAAAAAGTTTCATAAATATTCTCTTATAGTTATATTGTTATAGTATTTATTAACTGTACCTCCCTGAATACTCTAAGCAGATTCACAAATTTTTCAATATCACATTTAAGGAAAATAACATTAAAGAATAATAATTTAGTTGAAGAATATGTTATTTATTAAATTAAACTGTGCCATCAACTTTGAAGATTTTTGAAAGAAAAAAATAACTCTGTATGATCTAAGAATCTAAACAACTAAAAAAATCATATTCATTAAACAGGATATTCTTTTTTTAAAATTTCTTTAATTTTATATTCTTAAACTGACATTGGTTAACAAAATCCAATAAATTTCAGTTGTACATTTTAACAGTAAGGTGTATATATATTTACACTGTGTGTTCACCTCCCATGGTTAGATTTCTTTCCGTCACTATATATTCGAACCCCCACTTTTCCTGTCTACCTCCCCCTGCCCCTCTCCACACTGCCCACTCACTGGTAAGCACTAGTCCATTGTCCATGTCCATGAGTCTCTGTTTGTTTGTCCTGTTAATGTGTTGCTTTTAGGTTTATATCCCACATATAAGTGATGTCATGTGATTTTCAACTTTTTGGGTCCTGATATTTTGCTTAAGATGATTATTTCAGAGTCCATCCATGTTGTCACAAATGTCAGTAACTTATCTCTTCTTATGGCTGAGTATATGCCATTGTACATATGTACCACCATTCTTTTAGCCAATTATCTATCGTAGGACACTTTGGTTGCTTCCATGTCCTGGCCACTGTGAATAATGCTGCTATATGTATAGGTGTGAAAATATCTTTTCAGATATGGGTTTTCAAGTCTTTGGGGTAAATACCCAGTAAAAAGATTTCTGGAGCATATGGAAGATCAAGTCTTAGTTCCTTGAGGAACCACCATACTGTTTTCCATAGTGGCTGTACCAATTTGCAGTACCACCAGCAGTGTATGAAGGGTCCTTTTTCTCTGAATCATCTCCAACATTTGTTATTACTTGTCCTGTTGATTATAGCTATTCTAACAAGTGTGAGATGGTATCTCATTGTGGTTTTGATTTGCATTTCTCTAATAGCTAATGATGTTGATCATCTTTTCATATATTTACTGGCCATTTGTATGTCCTCTAGGGAGAAGTGTCTGTTCAGGTCCTCAACCCATTTTTTGATTGGATCATTTTTGTTGTTGTTGTTGTTGTTGTTGTTGTTGTTGTTGTTGAGTTGGATGAGTTCTTTGTACATTTTCGATATTAGGTCCTCATCAGAGCCATTGCTTGCAAATATATTTTACCATTCGGATGGTTATCTCTTTACCTTGTTGACAGTTTCCTTTGCTGAGCAGAAGCTTTTTAGTTTGATGTAGCCCCATTCATTTATTTTTGCTTTTACTTCCCTTGCCTTTGAGGTCAAATTCATAAAATACTCTTTAAATCCAAGGTCCTTGAGTTTAGTTTCTATGATTTCTTCTATGCATTTTATTATTTGAAGTCTTATATTCAGGTTCTTAATCCATTTTTAGTTAATTTTGGTGTGTGGTGATAGACAACAGTCTAGTTTCATTCTTTTGCAGGTGGCTTTCCAGTTTTCACAGCACCATTTATTGAAAAGGCTTTTCTTTCTCTATTGTATGTTTTTAGCTTTTTTTGTCAAAAATCATTTGCTCATGTAAATATAGGTTTACTTCTGGACTCTCGATTCTGTTCCACTGGTTCAAGTGTCTGTTTTTCTGCCAATACCATGGCATTTAGATTACTGTCAATTTGTAGTATAATTGAAAGTTGAGAAGAGTGATGCCTCCAGCCTTGTTCTTTTTTCTGATGGCTTTAGCGATTTATGGTCTTTTGTGCTTCCATACAAATCTGACAATTTTTTGTTCTATTTCTTTGAAAAATGCCTATGGGATTTTGATGAGAATTGCATTAAATCTGTATAATGCTTTAGGTAATAAGGTCATTTTAACTATGTTGATTCTTCCAATCCAAGAATACAGAGTCCCATTCCATTTATTTGTATCTTCTATTTCTTTTAATAGGGTCTTAAAGTTTTCATTATATAGGTCCTTCACATATTTCGTTAGATTTATTCCTAGGTATTTTATTCTTTTCGTTACAATTCAAAAGGAATTATTTTTCCACTTCTTTTTCTGACACTTATTAGAATATAAGAACACTATGAATTTTTGAACATTGATTTTGTATCCAGAAACTTTACTGTATTTGCTTATTGTTCTAGTACAGTTCTTGTGGTGTCTTTAGATTTTTCTATATAGAAAATCATGTCATCCACAAATAGTGAGTTTGACTTCTTCATTTCCTATTTGGATGCCTTTTGTGACTTTCTTTTGCATGATTGCACCTACTAAGACCTTTGATGTTATATTGAATAACAGTGGTGGTAGTGGACAGCCTTGCCTTGCTTCTGTTCTTAGAGGGAAGATTTCAGTTTGTCACCATTAAGTATAAAGTTGACTGACGGCTTATTATATATGGCCATTATTATGTTAAGTTAATTTCTTTCTATACTGATTTTGTTAAATGTTTTGTTTGTAAATAGCTGCAGTATTTTGTTGATGGCTTTTCTGCATGTGTTGATATAATCATATAATTATGATTTTTTAATTTGTTTATGTGGTATATCACATTAATCGATTTGAGTATGTTGAACCATTCCTGTGCCTTGGGGATGAAGAAGTCCACTTGATCGTGGTATACAATCTTTTAAATAAGTTGCTGTATTTAGTTCACTAGTATCTTATTTAGAATTTTCGCATCTGTGTTCATGAGAGATATCTGTCTGTAGTTTTCTTTTTTTTTTTTTTTTGTATGTTATCTTTACCGGGTTTTGTTTAAAGGTAATATGGCCTTATAAAATGAGTTGGAAAGTATTGCCTCATTTTCAACTTTTTGAAAGAGTTTGAAGAGAATAGGCATTAAATCTTCTTGAATGTTTGGTAGAATTCATTGATGAAGCCATCTAATTCTAGACTTTTACTTTTTGGTAGGTTTTGAAGATTGCTTCAATTTCCATACTGCTGATCAATCTATTTAGATTTTCCACTTCTTCTTGATTCATTCTAGGAAGGTCGTAATTTTTTCTAAGTATTGGTCTATTTTTTATAGGTTATTCAATTTGGCGTTATGTATTTCTTCATAGTATTCTTGTATGATCCTTTGTATTTCTGCAGTGTCAGTCGTAATTTCCCCTCTTTCATCCCTGATTTTATTTGTGTCTTTTCTCTCTTTTCTTCAGTGAGTCTAGCTAGGGATTTGTCAATTTTACTAACCTCAAAGAATCAGCTCTTAGTTGCATTTATTTTTTTCTATTGTTCTTTTGTTTTCAATTCATTTATATCTGCTCTAATTTTGATTATTTCTTTTCTTCTGCTGATTTTAGGCTTCATTTATTCTTATTCTAGTTCTTTAAGATGAAGCATTAGGTTGTTTATTTGGGCTCATTTTTGTTTTTGGAGATAGGCCCGTAATGATTTCAACTTTCCTCTTATTACCACTTTTGCAGTGTCCCAAATGTTTTGATATATTTTACTATCATTATCATTTGTTTCTATGTATCTCTTGATCTCTCTTTTTATTTCTTCTCTGACCCAGTTATTCTTCCATAGTATCTTGTTTAATATCTATTTGTGGTTCTTTCCACTTTTTATTTACAATAGATCTCTAGTTTCAAAGCATTATTATCAGAGAATATGGTTGCTATTATTTCAACCCTCTTATTTGTGGAGGCTACCTTTGTGTCCCAGCATGTGGTCAATTCTTAAGAATGTTCTAAATGTACTAAAGAAGAATGTATAAGCAACTTTTTTTGAGATGAAAGGCTCTGTAAATGTCTATTATGTCCATTGGTCTAATGTATCATTTAAGGACATTATTTCCTTATTGATTTTCTGTTTAGATGATCTGTCCATATATGACAGTGAGGTATTTAGGTTCCCGACTATGATAGTGTTTTGGTCTGTTTCTCTCTTTAGTAATTGCTTTATATATTTAGGGTTCCCTATTTGAGAGCATAGATATCAATAAGTATTATGTCTTTTGGTATATGATTCACTTTATCATTATGAAGTGTCCCTTAGTATCTTTCTTTACATTTTTTATTTCAAAGTCAATTTTGTTCAATATTAGTTCGCTAGTCCAGCTTTTCTCTGAATGCCATTTGCTTGAAATATCATTTTCCACCCTTTCACATTGATTCTCTCTTTGTCTTTGGAATTAAGAGGGATCTCCTGGAGGCAGTATATAGTTGAGTTTTGTTTTTTGTTTCAATCTGTAACTCTATGCCTTTTTATTGTTAAGTTCAGTCCATTTACATTCAGTGTGATTATTGAAATATGAGCTCTTCTTATAGCCATTTTATCCTTTGCTTCCTGATACCTCAGTATTTCCATTGCTTTCTTGTCCTTTGGTGTCTTTTTATTTTTTATTTTTTAAATTTTGGTTGGCTTTTGTGGATTTTCCCTCTGGTCTTTCTTGTTTTATGTTATATACTTCAGTTCTGAATCTTTGGTGTGTGGTTACCATTATGAATTTGTAAAGAAGCATTATGCAAATATATCTATTTGCATATATATACATATATATGTGTGTGTATATATATATATACACACACATATATATATATGTGTGTGTATATATATATA